>PVIH01005651.1:0-89120 GCA_004025045.1 Sigmodon hispidus
TTTTTTTTTTTTTTTTTTTTTTTTTTTTTTTTTTTTTTTTTTTTTTTTTTTTTTTTTTTTATTTTTTTAAAAACTTTATTTATTTATTTATTTGCCTTGGTGTTTGCCTGGAACTGGAACTACAGACAGTTGTTAGCTGCCATGTGGGTGCTGGGAATCGAACCTGGGTCCTCTGGAAGAGCAGACGGTGCTCTTAACCGCTGAGCCATCTCTCCAGCCCCGATCTTCGTGCTTATTGTTCTTGAAAGAAAAAGGTCTATGTGCCGCCCTAAAGGAAAACTGTTGTTTCTACATGGACCATACGGGTGTAGTTAGAGAATCAATGACAAAGCTTAGGGAAAGGTTAGATGCCAGGGAAAGAGCTTGCGAGGCCCCAAAGCTGGTTTGAGGGTTGGTACAATCGATCTCCGTGGCTGACCACATTATTGTCAGCCCTCACCAGACCACTCATTGTGTTAATTCTTGATTGGGCCATGTGTCCTCAACCGAATCTTAGCTTTTGTACCATCTCAGGTAAATGGAGTTAAAATGATGGTCATGAGGCAGCGATACCAGCCAATATCTGGCAGTGACCTTTAAGATTAAAGGTCGGCACAAGAAAAAGGAGGGAATGAATGGGCCATTGTAAAAAGGAAACTCACCATCTGTGCTGTTAAATTGTAAACTAACTGTAAACTTATTAGAGGAATGTTGTGCCTTGCTCTCACGCCCCAAACCAGGAATTAAGCTCGCATTTGAGGAAGCACCAGATGGGCTCTCAGATAGAATTGGTTTACCCACCCAAATTCCAAAGAAGAAGACAAAGAATACCTAGCCCGACCAGATGGCTGAGCTGTGATGACTCCACTTCCCCCTCCCCCTGTAGAACTTCCCTTAAAAGCTCTGTAAGCCTTGGGCTCGGGGTCGCTAGCTTCCTTTTTTGCTGGTGACCCACAGGCTCGTGTTCATTAAAGCTTCTTTTTGCTACCTGATATCGGAGTGAAGCTCTCTGTTTTGGGGTGCCGACTCTAACATTTGGTACACTGCTGAGTGTCCAAAACAGCAAAGTTACCTCACTTAATCCTCAGAGAAGAAGCTGGGACCCTAGAAAAGCCTGAAAGGAAGTTGTGAGTCAGCCTGGCTTTGTGGCTGCCTAGAGAACCATCCATTTTACCCACTCCAGGGGCTGGTTGCTTGTAAGTCCTTGGAGGCCTCTTGGGAATTCCTTAGTCATCAGCATCGACCATTTCTCACTTTGGGCTCAAAACTTTGAACGATAAATAAAATTCTGTTCTTCGGGAAAGATTTCACAGCATGACTTCTGAGCATAATTGATTCTGAAGCAGCCTGGGAATGCCTCTGTGAGACAACTGGGTTCTAGCTGCAGAGCAGTAGCTCCGAGATCCTGTCATACTCAAAGGGGACCCACACTAGAGTGGCCCCTGATTCTTATGGGGCCTCTCAATGGAATCCCCCTCACTTCTAACCTGTGTCTGTGCTTAAAGCTAAGTAGGTCAGTGGCATTTCCCCTCCACACACACCTCTGGTGTCCACAGGACTCTCTCTTCCTGCATGGGAGCTACCAGGACCAAAGCATTATTACAGTGGACCACACAGCTGTAAGAAGAGAAAGAAGAATGGGTTTGAGACAGGAGGGGAAGCTGTTGAGAACAGCACTATCTAATAAAGGGAGAATTGAAAAGATTTGCTGGGGGGTTCTTAAAGTATCTACAGGAAGAGAAGCCTGGAGGCTGACTTTGACATTGTCTGGCCTGAAGCAATAGGAACTGCAGCTGCCTTGACCTTGTGGGGTAGACTGGGAGGGAAGGTCAGGCTGGGGAGACCATGCACCTATTACTAGCTGTTCCAACTCTATTCATTTTCTGTTCCTGCTAAACACATCGCACTTCAGCAAAAAGTGGTGCTGCTTCATCTCTGCTGGGATATCAGAAGGCTGAATTCTCATTGCTAGCCAGGCTGGAATCGTGTGTGAAGTCTCTGAAAAAGACTTCTAAGTGTCCTCCTCATTGGCACACTTCCATCCTTGGAGGTAGATTAGGCCCATTGGAACCACCTCTCTAGCTTAGGGACCCCTGTGACAAATGACATCATCTTCTCATAGAAGGGAATCCATGATACTTACAGTCCTGGAAATCTGGGGGTGTGATGTGTATGCTGCATACCAGGGTAGGCAGTAAGGCAGCTATCAGGAGTATTTGCAGAAATCTGTCTGCCACACACAGAGGAAACAGTCCCCTTGAGAAACTTCCAGGCTGAAGGATGAGAGAAGCCAGAAGTAGAAGGGATACATCTGGATCTTTTTAGCCCCTGGAACCTGAAGCATAAGGAAAGAAGGCCTGGCCCTTTGAAGCTGCTCCCTGAAAGCTACCAAGGCCCCTTGATGGGCCAGCCCTGCTAAGCTTCCTGCTCAGGCCTGAGGCATCTGGGAAGGGATGGGCTGAATCTGGCAGGTGAGTCAATATTTGGCTTCTGTCCTGGGCTTTCTTAGGAAGGCCACATTTCAGATTGGCAACTGTGATCATGAAGGAGGAGAGAGAGAGAAAAGTCAAGTTCCTGGGCTCTTCCTGCCAGGTAGGCCACCTGGGCCTTCTCTCCTCCAGGCCCTGAGGGTGACATAGGGGAAAACATGTGGAAGCTGGAGACCTAAGAGAACTGAGTGGTACAGTCTCTGAAAGACCCTCAGAGACCCCAACTTCAAAAACTCAGACAGAGACCAGTCCATACCTACTTAGCCATACCCAGGTCTCCACCTAGCTGGAGGCGGAAGTATCCAAATAGCATCAATGTTTAGCTGCCAGGCCTTTTGGGTGGAAATTTTTCTCCACAGTAGAGGGACATATGGGAGAAGACTGACCTTACTTTGTCTAGGCAAAAGGGTTCAATCAATTCTCTAATGTCCTCAGATCTAGGCCGGGTTCGTGGCAGCAGGCAGGCATTGTGCTATGGCATCTTGCCCAGGTTAGCACTGCTATAATCCAAACGA
Organism: Sigmodon hispidus; assembly: GCA_004025045.1. Lineage (NCBI taxonomy): Eukaryota > Metazoa > Chordata > Mammalia > Rodentia > Cricetidae > Sigmodon > Sigmodon hispidus. Next base: position 2,984 of record PVIH01005651.1, read on the forward strand.
AGATCTTGGTGTCTCATAATCTTCTTTGGAGACCTTGGGTTACTGTTAGGATCTGGGAGTTTCTGTCTGAGAAATAAACATTTTAAATGCCATATTCTGCAGATCTCTGAAATATGAGGGCTGCACAGGTATATCTATCTGCATAGAAAAACTTTATTTCTAGTTACTTGTTGTAAGCTTAACCCTGAAGCTTATACAAAAGACTAATTTTTAACTCTATAATTAATCACAGTATTTATAAGAATGACTATTTACATTCCCTAATAGCCTTGAATGTACTTTCACTGTTTTCATTAGTACACTTCACAAATATTTCATGGATGTCTTTATCATTATTTTAAATCTTAAAAAGTTTGTTCTGAAACTATGTGCTAAACTTAAATTTGAGATCTGTGTCTGGCAAGATAAGCTGTCTTTGCGACCTTGATTACATACTTATAAACTTGTTTTCAGATAAGTTAAAACAATTTCTAGCACATAGAATCTATTTTTATATTCAACATGGAGTCTGTATGCTCAAATTAGGTCATCCGCCAGAGTTCTTGTCACGTAAGTATTAATAGTGCACAGTGATTAATAAAAGTAAACTAATTTTAGCACTTTAACAATCATAGTTATATCTACACATACAGAGTTGGATCCAAGTTACATACATACGTACGTGCATATATATGTACGGATTTAAAACTAGCTTTCATCTACACATAGTTAACTCTAAATCACATATATGTTCATGTAACCATACACATGTTATAAATATTTTGCAGTGAAGAATCATCAGTTGATTCTAAAATGAAGAAAAATCTAATCAAATTAACTTAATATTTTACAATTTCTTTTTAAAAATTCAGTATCTGCGAGTATGCAAAACCACAGTCTTCAGTCAGTCTCTCTTCTTTACAGGCTTTTTAAAATCATTTAACTTAAATGAAAATGTCTATGGACATCCGTACATATCTGAAAGGGCAGAGATCACACTAACAGAGTCAAAAGATTTTTACACAAATACAATAAAATACAGAAAACAAAGTATAAATGATGTTATTTGGGGTACAAATATAAACAATGTAGTACCATCTGAGTAATTTAGCAACATTATATTTATCACACTTTATAGAAATAAAACTGCAAACCTGGAAGATGCTGACAAATATTAATCATCATACACACAATGAGGTAAATGTACCTTGGTCTCTTGAGAGATAATTTAAGTTTAAAGCAAATAACATTTTGAAGCATCTCCTTGACACATAAAGAAATATCAAATATTTTGTTTCATTGGTACAATATGAAAAATGGATTATCAAAACACAGTTCATGATACTCAACTCACAAATTTCAGTGAAAAATAGAAACAAATACACTTTAAATTTTAAGAAGTTGAATGTTACTGACAATATTTTAATAATGTTTACAAGAGTGCATAAGAGGACCGAAATAGTGTACTGATAGCCCTCAGCTTTCCTAGAGAGAGGGCCCACAGAAACTTTAACCTCCAACAAATGAAGCTGCACTGCCATCTAAACTATTTTTCAGAATCTCAACATATCGACATGTTCTGCTAAGCTGTAACAGAACAACATTTGGAATTTCTACATGTGGAGCTGTAACACTCTCATGACCAAGGAACAAATAAATGATTTACAATCATTTTTTTCCCACTGCATGGAGTGAAACACAAACTTTTGCTATGTCTACCAGGCAGATTTTGGTGTGCATGTTAATTATTAATTAAATCTGTAATGAGAACCAAAGTCTGGAATTCTCAATGCCCATGGCACCACACAGGGCCTCAAGGCACTTTTTGATTAATATAGTAGTACAAAGATTACAGGCCCAGCTCTTCATGCCTTATTGTTTTACTAGGAACACAACTGGCCACTGTTTCTGTGGCAACTCCTGTAGCCACCCTGCTCTCTGCCCATAGCTAACATCAAAGCAGTTACCATCAGGAGCATCCCCTGACCCATATTTGCAAAAATCTAATGACTCAAGGAAGTGGAGAATATTACATTGCTTCTACCACCCATTTCATTTTAGGCCTCAAAAGCAGCTATTCAGTCCAAAGGCTAATGGTGGGGTGGAAGGCAAAAACCTCTGAGCCCAGAGTCAGCAGAAAGGCAGACCAGGAGAAACACAGTTGAAAATCTAAGGGGCCAAGGTGTCTATGCCTCAGAAATTTACACTTTCTTCATGCTCTCTTGGTCAGGATATTGACAGGATGATATGTAATTTGTCAGAAGATAGGTTTTAATCATATTACATCTTGGAAGGCGGGGTATTTTTGATAGGCAATATAAACAATAGATTATATTATAAAATGACATAAAAGTAGTATATATATATTTTTTTAATCAGATGTATCTGTAGTCATAGCCACAGTAACGATGACCTATCTTAGCTTTTAAATTATTTTCATATTCATATTGGCCACTTGGGAATTATCAAACTATCCCTGGATAAAAATTGACCAAAAACTCAATTGAGAACTAAATTTTAACTTTAAAAAGTCCCTGATTCATCTAAAGCACATTTCATTCACCTAGGCAAGAACAACAGAATGATTTTTCACCCTCTGATGTGATAAGAAGCATCTTCAGGAAAACCCATTTACTTGTATGAAAGTGAGAAATCATATTATAATTTTAACTCAGACAACTTTTGGTATGTTCTTAAAATTATATACTCTAGGTTTGAGATAAGACATGAACAGGAAGCAGCTGCTTCAGTATCAAGTTATAATCTCTTCCTGATTAAACACTAAAGGTTATTTTGACCTTTTTTATCTGGGAACTGGTGTTCAACATCTTGCCTCAAGCAACAATAACATTTTCCCTCAGAGTATGATCACAGTGATAAAAATGACTTTAACTCCAGCACTGGTGAGAAGACCCAGCGCTGGCGAAGACAGAATCTAAATACAGCAGACATCACATGTGAAAGTCAAGTACGCCTGTTGCATATTCAAATTAACTCTCTTTGCCTTCATAGAAAAGGTCTAATATTTAACATTAACTACATTTGGATTTTAAATGCAATTCATTTCATTAAATGAACAGAATTAAAAAACAAAAACAAAACAAAACAACAACAACAAAAAAACAACCTGTTGGAGAAACGGAGCTGAGGCTGCCTTGCAGGAAGAAATATGTCACTGGGTGGCTCTGAGAATTTTCATCCACACATTTTTAGTTCCTATTCTCTGCTTCATGCCAGATTAAGAATGTGAGTTCATAGCCTCCTGCTTTAGTTACCATGTTTGACATTAGTGGCCATATTGCTTTCATGGTGATCCTGTATCTCTCTGAAACCAAGGGCCAAATTTAACTTCTTTTTTTTTTAAAGTTGACACAAACATTACACCACAACAGAAAAGAAATTATTACAAATTCTTAAAATTTTAACTGAAATAGTTATTTCATGTAATTGAAGAGGAACATAAATTTGAAAAAGGTTACATTATCTTTTAAATTTATAGTGCAAGTGTCATTCTGGAGGAAAAAAAAATCCTGACATTTGGATGTCAGGCAATATATACAGCTATGAAAGGTATGTATTCTGAGTATTTACTGCTATTACATGAAAGATATTCTGTCTATTAGAAAGTCAGGCTATACCTGAAGCTATGGAGGGAAGGTACCCTGGATAGATACAGCTCTGAAGGGAAAGGTACCCTGATTACTGAAGTCAGGCTATACCTAAAGCTGTGGAGAGAAGGAATCTTGAATATATACAACTCTGACTGAAATTGGTATTTTTCTCCTTCCTTCAAATGAAGCACCCTATGCAGAAAGGTAACAATCTTTTTCAGCTTCAGCAAAAACTTGTTATTTCTGCTTGGTTTCCCTAATAAAGTCTGCCCTGCTCCCGGCCCCTCCCGTTCTCTTTCTCTCTCTCTTTCCTCTCTCTCTGGTGCTCCCGTTCTGTTTTTCCTCTCCCATTCTCCTTCTTTCTCTCCCACTCTCTAGCTCGCTCTCTTTCCAGTTCTCTTTCTCTTTCTTTTTCCCGCTCTCGCTCTCTTCTGTCATCCCGCTCAAGCTCCTTACTCCTTACCTGATGTCGAATAGGTGAACTTGGTGTTTTCCACTGTAACCTTTTTCTTAGTTTTTGACATTTTCAACTACTCCTCTCTGAACACCCTCTGTAAGCGCAGTCTTCAGACATTCCTGCTGCCTCCACTCCAAGAAGCTGGGGGAGATGACTGTCTCCGCGCCCGGCCCTGGGAGGACGTGCATGCGCGGCTCCCAGGAACCAGCCCTCCGCAGTCGGGCAGACGCTGGGAACAGAGAAAAGCAGAGTCACCCAGATCCTCGTCGGGCTCCAGAAAGCCTGGACGGAAGACAAGACGCACAGAGGCCATGGCAGGTTATCCTGCTAAGGCCGCCACTATTCCAGGCCTATAGACAGGCAGCTCGCTTGCTAGTGGTTCGTGCACCCGCTGCCCTCTGCGCCTTCAGCACCGCTGCCGCCCAGAACCACCACAGCCGTGCACTCACTGTCCAAGTGAGTCTGTTCCAAGCTCCAGCGAGAGAGGCATCCACCCACTCTGGGGCCTCTCCTGCCCAGTCTGCCCACGCGTGGAGCCCTGCTCTCTGGGAACTCACCTCCCCACTCGGGGAGAGCCCTGTTAGGGCTGCAGAAGGCCCTAGTCTCAGACCTTCCCAAGGGACCTGAGAGTGATAAGCACTCATCATGTGGCCCTGCTGAAGACCTTCCCCCGCCCGCCATGGCCTCGGGCCCCTCTGGCAGGGCCCTGCGACCCCGGCACCAGCTCCTCGGCCGAGACAGCAACACCCACGTGGTCCCGCGGGGGTCTGCTCAGCTACCACCGCACGAACACCCGCACTGCCCCGCTGAGTGGGGGCGGGAACCGAGGCGCCCACTCGGGCTGCCCCCGGGCTGAGGCCCCGCAGCTGCGCTGGCTCCTTGGCTGAGGTTGCAACACCCGCGCGGTCCTGTGGGATCCCCTCAACCACCACCGCCACCCACGGACACTGCCCCACTGAGTAGGGGTGGGAACTGATGCGCCCGCTCGGGCTGCCCTCTGGCTGAGGCTCCGCCGGCCCACGCAGCCATTGCTCCATGCCGTGGGCCGGCACCCTGCCCGCCTGCGCTCGCTCATTCCCCTGGTGGTCTGCTCACGCTCTCGCCAGCTCCCAGCTGCTTCTTCCACATGCAGAGAAGGCCAGCTCTGTCTGACTTTTTACCCTAGCCTCGCTCTTGGACTTCTTTCCAATGATCTAGAGTTAAACTTAAGGTGTAACGACAGACTGACCCATAGTTGCTTCTTCAAACAAAAAGAGGAGTGTAACACAAGGGGAACAAAGAACAACAAACAATACACACCGGACACACGGGCACGGCTTCGATAAAATATTGAAAGTACAAGCTGTCATGGCTGTTCACGGGGATGAGAGCCCCTCCCAGCCAACAGCTCCACATATCCTTTGGATACTGGTGGGGCTCCAAAGAATTGGGGCCCCAAAATCCCCTGAACGTCTTCCGAGGTGGCAGGAGAGAAACCTTGAGCTCGTCAGCTCTTTCTTGAGGCTGCCCAAATCTACAAATGGCTTATGCGGGTAGCCTACCTAAGCGCAGTGCAGAACATAGAAAGCAAGAGAGAGAGAGAGAGAGAGAGAGAGAGAGAGAGAGAGAGAGAGGAGATGAGCTAACCGGCAATTCTTACCTCCCCAGTGATCTGTGTGTGAGTCCTGGATGCAGGGGGTCTCTGTGGATCTTGGTGGGACCTCTATATGAAAGACCCTCAGAGACCCCAACTTCAAGAACTCAGACAGAGACCAGGCTGTAAATGGCATGAGATAATTTTAGTACACAGGCACCTGTGGGCGATCAGCAGCTTCAGCTAACTGAGCACGCCTACAAGGAACAGTCTCTCTTTTTTATACAGTGAGAGAGTCTCATCAGCTTAAACATAAAGACATATATCATATCTCATTAGCTACTTTGAACTACATATAAAATTCCGTTAAGGAATAATGTGGTGAATCATTGGCAAGGTTCAACTTTGGGGCAAGGTTGTAAAGTTTTTGATCCTGGAGGTGCTGTGAACATCTGGTTTGTGTTAAGATTAGACACCTCCCGGTCTCTTCACCCTCCCATGGCCTTCCTTATCTTTTTAAGAAACTTTAACTGTCATGTCTTGATATACTGAGGCTTTGCCTGCAGGATGACTCCCTGCTAATTGGCCAAATGGTTCCTGACTGTCGGTTCCCTGATACACTGAGGTTTTGCCCACAGGATGACTTCCTGCTAATTGGCTTTGTGGAAATTTTGAGGTTGGGGTCTTTCACAACTGTCTGACTGTACTACTATTTGTGAAATGGAGAGTATCACATAGTCTCATAAAGACTGTGAAAGTGACACAGCATGCTGCCTTGTACCAAAGCTGGCATCCAGAGGCCCCATGAAGCCCATACCAGGGATGCTGTTAATGCACAGGGAAATGCTTGGCAGGGAGAGGTTGTCCAACCAGATGGCATTAAGGAGAAGAAGAGGATTAGGTGAAGAGGTCAGGGAGGTAGCCAACCTCTTTCATGAGAAATTCTCATGGTATAGGAATGCAAGCTGGTTGTTTATAATGGCCTTGGAATGAACCAAGCACAATTAATTGCTTAATGCCTGGCCACCTTGAGTCTCCATCGGATTCCACAGTAAATCTGGATATGAAGTGTTGATATACAAGACTCTCAGGTAGCCAGATAGATTTTCTTCTTCCTGGTCAAACTTGAGAAGGAAAGCAGGGCTGGAAGGAAGCCCATTGGCTTACTGTACATAGTTTGGTTGCAAAGAAAGAAAATGTGTCCAAGTATTTGTGGTGAGGATAATGGGAGACTTCATGCAGGGGTTCACTCTGCCTTGCTGTACCCACCAAAATTCTTTATCACATCTTGAGGATCTTTCTCCAGCACCCTCACCTCCAATCTACTCAGTAAGAATTCTGCCAGTTGCTCCCCAGAGAAAAAAATGAATGATGTCAAGGACATCTCAGGTGGAAGCAAGATGGCAGCCACTCCTGAGTTTGCTCCAGGGATCCAGCATTACTTGAACCATCAACATAGTAGATATGTTGTCCATCAAGGACCATCATCATTTAGAGTCTGCTGGAATGTATCCCCGTGGACAATGCCTTGACCTTGTTCAGTGGCCAAGACAAAAGGGTCTGAGACCACTAGATCCAGTGAGAGTAGCAGACAATCTTGAGATTTCATCCCTATCATAAGTGGGTGTAGAGAAACAGGCTTGAAGCTGCTACTGAGATCTTGGGCATATTTATTCAGAGGACACCCCCAACATGGGGAACTCAAGCTTGCCAGGCATAATAGGCTTTCTCATTTGCTTTTGCCCCTCACCCTTTTGCAAAACAGATACTCTCTCTGTGCTTTCTTCAGAGTACATTCAACAGTCAAGTTGCCATCCCAGCCTGCCATACTATTATCTTTCAGTTCATGTGCCAAGCACTAACATGTGAATCTTATTTCTCTTGTTTGAAAGATGGAATCTTGGGGCTGGAGAGATAGCTCAGCCATTAAGAGCACTGACTGCTCTTCCAGAGGTCCTGAGTTCAATTCCCAGCACCAACATGGCAACTCACAACTCTCTATAGTTTCAGTTCCCAGTTCCAGGCAAACACCAAGGCAAATAAATAAATAAATGAAAGTTTAAAAAAAAAGAAAGATGGTGGCACAGGTCTGTAAATTTCAGCTACTCAGGAGACTGAGGTAGGTAGACCACAAGCTTGAGACTGCGTGGGCTATAGACTGAATTCAAGGATAACCTGAGCCACTTAGACTTTGCCTCAAAATAAAAATAGCTCAGTGGTAGAATGCTTGTCTAGTATGTGTGAGGCCATAGGTGCAATCCTCGGTACAAAAGAGAACAGGGCATTTGGGCAGCTCAGTAATGAATAGGGATGTGGGTGATCACACAGTTCAATGTTATGGCAGCATAGATCAACCTCTTCCAATAGTTTCCAAGTCTTCATAGCTGAAATAAGAGGCTGCCTAGCTCCCCCAAAATATCGACCTTTAACAATCTTCAACCAAATTCAGGCATCACATATTCCCCTGGCACATAACATAACAACGATTCACATCTAATCTGTTCCATAACATTTCTAAATGGACTGGAGGGAACTTGGACATTTTCACATCCCAGCTTTTTACTAGAATGAAAATTTCAGGGTTATTTCACAACTGTACTGCAATCCTGTTATGCAAACAAAGTCTCTTGTGGTTAATTAAATAATTATCTGTCATTTACCTTTTCAACAGGTCTCAGTTTTCATACAGTAGGTTTGTTTGATGTGGGATCCCTATGGGTATATCTGGGTTAGCAGTATGCCATGAAATGGAACAATTCAGTTAAGGATAGGAGAGCTAATGGCCTTGTGCAGGTTAGCAGTAAGCCACTGCCATTGGCTGAGTCCCCTGCTTTTCATTAACTCTGATCTCAGTCCTGACTTTTCATTAGAGTTGAGAACTCTGGTGCCTTAACCCACCACACAGGCAAACAGCAGCAGAGGCTGTACACTGTCTGGGCATGAAGGATAACAACAATAAGGCATTCATATTAGGAGAGAGAGTCCATTCATCATGGTTTGTTTACCCTCTCAACAACCCAGTCAATTTGCTGTCACTGTCCTCAGGGAAGCAGTGGGTATACAGAAATCAGATTGTGGTGAAAAGAATGTGAGCTTTGCAGTCATGTAGGCCCCATTTTGAATCCCAGCCCAGTCCTTGACTTCTCTCATCTGACATACCTGTACAGCAGCTATGATGAGCCAGGACCCAGGCTATCCCCCTAATTAGGAGCCTGGAACTGCCAGACATGTCCTTTTAGTCTCCATGGTCTGAAATATTCAGGGGGCTGCCAGCTGAAGCAGGAGAATCATTTGAGCCCAGGAGTTCAAAATTAGTGTGAGAAGCACATGAGATCTTGTCTCAAAAGCAGAGGTTGTGGGGTAGGAGATAAACACTAGTGACTATATGAGCACCAGATCCTCAGTTTGAAGCTCAGAAGGGACATAAAATGTCAGGTGTGGTGGTGTGTGCACTTGTAATCCCAGAGCTGGGGAGATGAGATAGGCAGATAGATGCCTGACTAGCCAGGATGAGAGACCCAGGATAGTAAGCAGCCTTATGTCAAGGGGTGGGGGGCTAAAAAGTACCTAACAACATCTTAGGTTGCCCTGTGGTCTCCACATGTACATACTCCTATATATACATATACCTACACACACACATTCACACACATATCCTCATATCTCCAATAATTCCAATGTCTATTCTGCACTTCTGACTTATTTTTTTCTTTTAAAAACATAATTAATACTTTCTCATTATACCATGTGGGAGAGCACCTGAGAACAGATGTGGAAAGTATCTTGGACTGAAAGACACTCAGAGACCCCAGCCCCAAGAACTAACACAGAAATCACTGGCTGTAATTAGCAAGAGGTTATTTTAATACACAGGCACCTGTGGGTGATCAGCAGCTTCAGCTAACTGAGCGCACCGGTACAAAGAACAGTCCCCCTTTTATACGGAGCGAGAGAGGGTCTTATCAGCTTAAAGATAAAGGCATACATCTCATTAACTACTTTGAATTACATATAAAATTCCGCTAAGGGGTAATGTTGAAAATCATGTACAAGGCTCATCTGTGGAGCAAGATTGTAACGTTTTTGATCCTGGAGATGCTGTGAACATCTGGTTTGTGTTAAGATTAGACACTCCCGGTCTCTTCACCCTCTCATGGCCTTTCGTATCTTTTTAAGAAAACTTTAACTGTCCGTTTCCTGGTATACTGAGGCTTTGCCCGCAGGATGACTTCCTGCTAATTGGCCAAATGGTTCCTAATTTCTGGTTTCCTGATATACTGAGGCTTTGCCTGCAGGATGACTACCTGCTAATTGGCCTTGTGGAAATTTTGAGGTTGGGGTCTTTCAGGACTTAGCAGCGGTCCCTTGTGTTTATTTATATACCATTGGCACCTGAGTAGTACAGTGGACCAAGTCAACTTGGAGATCCGTGAGCAAAGTCAAGCTTTCCTCATCTCAAGAAACCAATCTTTCTTGGATAGAGCCTGCTGGACCATCATTTTCTGTTGAGCTCCTTCTACTGTGAAGCCTTATGGTGTTGACCCACCCTTCACTAACACTATGCAAGTATGACTGCCAGATTTAGTTGCAGGGAAGGTGGGAGGTGAATCTTTTCCAGCATCTCCTTTAGCTAGATATGACCACGTGACTAAGTTCTCACTAAGGGATGTGAACTAAGCTAGAATGTAGGGGATGAACTCAAAAGCCAGTTTTGACACATGGGTGGAGACAGCGCTGAGCAACAAAGTAGAAGGAGGCTGGATTTCTAAAGGACTCACACATGGAGTTATCTGGAACTGTTCACCTACCACCTCCAGACAGCTGCAGGAAAAGTAGCACTTTCTCTCTGGTTACCAATGCTCTACTCAGAGCTTACATTAATTCATTGGCACATAAATTCAGCCCATTTCTAATTAATCCATTCAGTTTCCCTTTATCAAAATTTTTCTTTGGAGTTTGTCTTTAGCAAGAACTTTCTAGAACCAAGACCAATCCACTTTTCAGTATAGATCAGGTTTTAGAATGTGGCAGTTTGTAAACTAGATCTAGTCCATAGTTATGTTTCAGTTAGCTTAGAAGGCATGGAAGGAAGCATTAAATTAGAAGTCTTTCTAGTTGGCTTTCAGATGCTGTGACAAACACCATGACCCAAAGCAGCTTGTGGGAGGAAAGGGTTTAGTTAGCTTGAATGTCCCACAATCCATCATTGAGGGAAGTCTGGGCAGCAGGAACTGTGCAGGAACACTGCTTCCTGGTGGTTTGTTCAGCCTGCTTTCTTCTACAACCCAGTACCACCTGCTAAGGGGTGGCACAGCAAATAGGTGACTGGGATCTCTCGCATCAATCATTAATCAAGAAAATGCCCCTACAGACACCCCCACAGGTCAATCTGATGTAGGCAATTATCTAATCAGGGTTCACTCCTTCTGGATAACTCTAGTTTGGGTTAAGTTGACAAAAAAAGGGAGGGAGGAAGGAAGGAAGGAAGGAAGGAAGGAAGGGAAGAAGGAAGGAAGGAAGGACAGGAGGTGTTGGTGCATGCCTTTAATCCTAGCACTTGAAAGGCAGAGGCAGGTAGATCTCTGTGAATTGGAGGCCAGCCTGATTTACAAAGCAAGTGTAAGAACAGCTAAGACTGTTACACAGAGAGAAACCCTGTCTTAAGAGAAAAAAAAGAAAAAAGAAAAAAATCCTAACTATTTCTTAGTTGGCAAAACCCAGCAGCTGCCACATTGTCCTGTTAGATGTGGCAAATGTGTTTTATCTACATAATACCTTGATTACCATGATTATCACCTGTGACCAATGTCCATGTGCTGAGGAGCTTTGGCCTTTCCAGCCTAGTACCTGGACTTCCAACTCCTCATGCCTGTGGTGGTCTTGTGTCTGAGGGATTTCTCCAGCACCCTGGAGACTCCTAGGGGTATAGGCATGACAGTCCAGAGAGTAAGAGAAGAAAAATATTACCAGAGCAGTTCAAAACCCCAGCAGTGGGGCTGGAGAGATGGCTCAGTGGTTAAGAGCACTGACTGATCTTCAGGAGGACCGGAGTCTGATTCCCAGCAGCCACATGGCAGCTAACAACTGTCTCCGTAATTCCAAGATCTGACACCCTTACAGGGTTATACATGCAGGTAAAACACCAATTCACATAAAAAAAAAACAAAAACAAACAAACAAAAAAATCCAGCAGCAATTGATGGAAGATGACATTAAATGTCTCAGACCCATGGTCCTCTCATGAAAGGCAGTTTGAGCACAGGCTTCCAGAATTTGAGTATCAGTTCCACAGATGGTTTCATCTGCCCCTAACATGCCTTTTGAAGACCGGCTACCATTTCCTTGAATTACCTCCCAAATGATGTGGGATGTCTTTACGCTATGAATAAAGGACTGTTTTGGCTTATGTCAGGCATCTTAGAAGTAGGTGGAGGAATTGGAGCATAGATAGGGGAAGGACTCAAGAGAGACATGATCCAGGCACTCAAGAAGCAACATGTAAGGTAACACAGGTGAGCTGTGGGCCACATGGTAGAACAGATGAATGGAAATGGGTTGAATTAAGATGCAGGAGCTAGCTTGCAATATAGTGAGCTATAGGCCAAGCAGAGGCCTATATATAAGTATCAGTGTGTTTCTTTGGGTATTTGGGATTGCTAGTCCAGATAAGCAGTGGCGGGCAGGTCTGAACTGTGGGGCTAGTCCAGGCCAGAAGCCTCCTTCTACACCCAAATGAATCACTTAGGGGCTGGGGATGTAGCTCAGTTGGAATAGTGTTTGCCTAGCATGTTTAGGGTTCTGGATTTGAGCCTCAGTACTGGATAAAAGCAGACATAGTTATATACACCTGTAATCCTAGCACTTGGCAGGTGGAGAGAAGCAGGAAGGTCTGCAGTTCAAGGTCTTCATCAGCTGCATAGAAAGTTCAAGGCCAGCCTATGATATAAAAGATCCCATCTTAAAACCCAAATCAAAATGAACCACTTAGCCTCAGAAGCCAAAGCTCTCAGGCTGGCTGGTCCCAGGTGATTCTTTTTTTTTTAATATTTCATTTCATTTTTATATTTATATTTATTTTTATGTGAATTGGTGTCTTGCCTGCATGCATAACTGTGTAAGGTGTCAGATCTTGGAATTACAGACATTTTTAGCTGCCATGTGGATGTTGGGAATCGAACTCAGGTCCTTTAGAAGAACAGTCAGTGCTCTTAACCGATGAGCCCCACCAGGTGATTCTTAGCATTTATCATCATGCCCAGCTGTGGTTTTCCTCCTGCGAGTCACTTGTCTGTGTTTAATATTTATTAAAAGAGAATTAAAAAAAAAGGAAAGACATACTCAGAGGCAATGTGTTTGAGAGACAAAACACAGCAGAGTCTAAATCCATGGAGTAGAGAATGCTTGCCCAGGCTTGCTGAGCAGGTTCTACTATTTTGAATTCTTTGGTATTCCATGATTTCTGGCTGTTTGTGTTGAGCTCTAGTTTATTGCCCTGAAGGCTCAAGCTAAAGTGCAGGAATTCTTAGACATTGATTTCAAATGAGCTTCCAAAATGAAGGAGGTGGCCATGTTGGACTACACTGGAGGAGACAAGGGCAGCCAAGGAAGTCCCAGCTCTAACCTGGCTCCAAGGAAGAGATCTGATAATAGCATCACCGTGGAGGGCCTGAAGAGAGGTGAGGGCACAGATCTGTTCAAGATCTAGAAACTCCCACTGCAGTGTTCAGCAGACTCTGATCCTCATTAGAGAACAAGTGCTCTTACGATGCAAGTCTGGGTGTCTTTCCAGAGCTGGAGAGAACAGAAAGAGGTCAGAACAATATTTTATTCTCCCTTCCTTGTCTTTTGAGACAAGTTTCGTGTATTATCCTAAGCTGTTTTGATTTCTCTGTGTAGCCAAGGATGACCTTGAACTTCTTATCTTTTTCCACTTTCTAGGTGGCATGTGCCACCATACAGGATTCCTGTGGTTGTACAGATTAAGCCCTGGGTTTTGCACCTGCTCATCAGTCTGCCAGTTGAGCTGTGTCCACGGCAGTATTCCTAGTAATCCCCAATGGCTAACAGATAGCTCAACACATGCATGCCTAATACATCTCTCTGAAGTCCCCAGCCCTACTGTACATCAATATGGCCTGGTAACAAGACAGCACTATGGCTCAATGCTTATATCTCAATGGAGATACTAAAAGGACACTCCTCCTTTTTTCCTTTGGCTTTTATAGACTGTGTCTGTCTTAGTCAATATTGTGTTGCTGTGAAGAGACATCATGACCAATGCAACTCTTATTTTTTTTAAGATTTATTTATTTATTATGTATACAGTATACAGAAGAGGATACCAGATGTCATTACAGATGGTTGTTGGCCACCATGTGATTGAAGAACATTCAGTGCTCTTAACCTCTGAGCCATCTCTCCAGCACCCCCCCCAAAGCAACTCTTATAAAGAAAAGCATTTAGTTGGGGCTTGCTTATAGTTTCAGAGGTATAGTCTAGTATCAGCATGTCAGGGAACATGGTGACAGGCAGACATAGTGCTGGAGGAACTGAGGGCTATACATCAGGATCCATAGCAGCAGGAAGGAGAGACTTGGGCATTTGAAATCCCAAAGTCCATCCCTAGTGACATACTTCCTCCAACAAAGCCATACCTCCTAATCCTTGTCAAGTGTCACCACTCCCTAATGACGAAGCATTCAAATATATGAGCCTATGGGGACCATTCCTATTTAAAACTACATTCCACTCCCTGGCCCCCAGAGTTTTTTTAACTATAACATAATGAAAAAATATATTCAGTCCAACTTCAAAAGTCCCCATAGCATGTCACAGTCTCAATGCTGTTTAAAAGTCAAAAGTTCAAAGTCTCTTCTGAGAATCAAGGCAGTATCCTAATTGTAATCCGCTATAAAATCAAAATCGAAAGCAGATCACATACTTCCAGCATACAATGACACAAGACATTACTGCTCCAAAAGGAGGAAGGAGAATGTAGTGAGGAAATACTGGACCAAAGAAGGACTTACGAGCAGCAAAGTAAACTCCAAACTACACCTCCATGTCTGATGTCAAATCTCTTCAGATCTCCTACTCCTCTCAGCTTTGTTGACTGCAACACACTTTTTTGACTTGGGCTGGTTCCACTCCCTGTTAGCAGTGCTCCTCAGCAGGTATTCCATGGCTCTGCAATCTCTAACATCTTGGGGTCTCCAATGAAGTCCAGGCTTCACTTTCACAGTGTCAAACAACTCTTCTTTGGGCCCCCATGCAGGGATACACCCAACACATGCCTGGCCTCAGTGGCCTTATTTAGTTACAGTGGAAGACTCCACAACCTCTTTCTTTTTAAAGTTATTTATTTGTGGGCTGGAGAGCTGGCTCAGTGGTTAAGAGCACTTACTGTTCTTCCAGAGAACCTGAGTTCTATTCCCAGCATCCACATGGCAGCTAACAACTGTCTGTAATT
The DNA here is from genome assembly GCA_004025045.1 of Sigmodon hispidus. Lineage (NCBI taxonomy): Eukaryota > Metazoa > Chordata > Mammalia > Rodentia > Cricetidae > Sigmodon > Sigmodon hispidus. The sequence goes on from PVIH01005651.1 coordinate 18,073, forward strand.
CCAAGATCTGACACCCTTCCACAATTATACATTCCCGCAAAACGCCAATTCACATAAAAAAATAAAAATAAATTATTTATTTGCGTGGCTGGAGAGATGGCTCAGAGGTTAAGAGCACTGACTGCTCTTCCAAAGGACCAGGGTTCAATTTCCAGCATCCACATGGCAGCTCACAATTGTCTGTAGTTCCAGTTCCAGGCAGACATCAAGGCAAATAAATAAAAAAAAGCTTTAAAAAATAAATTATTTATTTGCTTATTTATTTAATTATTTTATTATGTATACAGTGTTTTGCCTGCACACCAGAACAGGGCACTAGACCTCATTATAGATAGTTGTGAGCCACAATGTGGTTGCTGGGAATTGAACTCAGGACCCCTGGAAGGAAGATTAGCCAAGGCTCTTATCCTCTGAGCCAGCTCTCTAGTCCCACAACCCCTTTCTTATATTCTTGACTCTAAAGCCAGAATCACAAGGCCAATGCTTCCAAGTTCTGCTTGCTGAGACTAGAACATGACCCCCTCATTCAACTACATCTGCATCAGCTATTTTCAATGCTTTCCTTCACTGCCAAAGCTTGGCTATCTTGGACCTCCCTCTGTGGACCAGGATGGCTTTGAACTCAGAGATCTACCTACTTCTACTTCCTAAATGTTGGGATTAAAAACATGCACTGGTCCTCTGCCCTGTTGCAGGGTATTCTATATGGGCACCCCTTGGGGGAAGAGGTAAGAAGGCGTGGAGTCTATGGCACAGACTGAGGGAGTCAGGTGAGAAGCAGACACAGCCTGTTTCAAAACAAACTCATTTATTGTGGATATGGGGCAAACCTATATCTCCCCCTACACACTTGATTTTCCCATTGGCAGCTGGCAACTACCCCCTAGCTGTATTGCCTCTCTCTCATTGACCTCCAGCATCTTGATGACCATGTGTCACCAATCACCAGGCACAGAGACCGACACCAAGCTGACTCAGCAGGAAGTAGCTAGTGCACATGCACATTACCCAGACCAGGGCAAACTCAGTTTCATCAGATCGAGGTCTGCCTGTAATGATAGCAGCCACCTGGTAAACCCAACTTGGTGCCAGGCGAGATAAGAATTCCTGGAATGCAGTGGCCACAAGGTAAACCCAATGTGGCATACAGAGGATACACCCCCAGGTTTGGCTACATAAATCTGTGCCCACCTGGTCTTTTGAAAGGAGCTACCACGAGGAAGTCTGACTCTTTTCTGTTTCTCTGCTCCTATACTAGCCTGGCAACTCTCCTGAATAAACTTGAGTGTGGTGCTGGTAGTGTGTGTGTCTGATCTCCCAACTTGAAAACAACATTGCCATAAACTTTTCTTTAATTCTTTTTTACAAGTTAGAAATCTCTTGTCCTAAAAAAAAAAAAAAAAAAAAAAAAAGAAAAGAAATCTCTTGTCCTGAGGCCACCACTCTCTTTATTCCATTTAGGATCAGCACCACCTCCCCCCCCCAAAAAATCAAAACAAAACAAAACCCCTCATCTCCTTTAGCTCCATTCCACTGCCTGGTGCTCTTATATTTCTCAAACTGTACATTCTATATTGCTTAGCCTGCTCCTTTTAATTATAAATCTACATAAATATGGAGACTAGTAACCAAGCAACACAGTCAATACTAGACTTTCTTCAAATCTCCTCTGTTAATAACCGTTAATCCAAAAACTTAGCCTCAGACAGAATTTTTTTTTTGGACAAGAACAGAAATCAGCTACATTCTTCACCAAAATATCCCAAGAATGGTTTCTAGGCCACTACTAATACTTCTCTGAAACATCTTGAGCCAGGCAGTCGTCCCTTCTTAAAGAACTCAACTGTTTTCCTTATCCCAAGTCCCAGGGTCCACATTCTGCCAATAAGCAGCATAGTCAAGCCTGTCACAGAAATACCCCATTCCTAGTACCAACTTTTCACTATTGTTCCTGGCTGGCTTGGATTTCATTATGTAGACCAGGTTAGCTCACACTTATCTTCCTCCACCTCTGTCTTCCAAGAACTGGGATTAAAGGCCAGTACCTGAAAAGAAACTTCAGATGCAGATTACTAGGTTAGAATTGCTCCAGCTACCCCTACCCCATGTAGAAACTGGTAGGAGAATTCAGACTCTGGAGTCGGCTTGCCCCAGTTCAGTTCACCTATTTACTAACTATGTGACTTTGTACAATTCTTAACCTCCCCAGGCCTCCCTGCAAATTAGGAATTTAGTGAGCCAATGCATACAGAATGTTTTGAACTGAATCCATATAAAGAAAGTGCTTAAAATGCAGAGATATTTTAGTTCTGGTAGAGAATTATACGGAACTGAGAAAAAGAAATTGATATGAGAAAATCCAGAAATATGTACACTAATGTAACAAACATTTTGTACCTCTTTTGTCTTTGTCATATGTACTATTTTAGTTATGTTGCTTTTTTTGAGGTAGGGTTTCCTTGTGTAGCCCTGTTGTAACTCATCATTCACCATCAGAGTAGAAGGCCTTGCTACTTCCAACCTTAAAGCTATAAAAAGAAAAAGAAAGTTGGCTGAATCAAACCAAAAGGAATTTGTAGGGTCTGGAGGGATGTTGAATTGGCCAAGAGCACTAGCTGCTTTTCTGGAGGATCTGGGTTTAATTCCCAGCATCTACATGGGAACTTACACTACACCTGTCTGTAACTCCAGTTCCAAGGGGGAATCTGATGCCCTTGTTAGGCACTGCATGTGGTACACAGGTATACATGCAGATAAGAAGACCACACACACAATAAACAAACAAATAAAAAATAGCCACCCCCCAACACACACAAAAGTAGTGCTTTGGGGTTTCTTCTGAGAACATCTCATCTGTCTCCAAGCCCTTGAGCAAACATCTCTATATTCTTGTCTGTCTGTTGAGTCCCAGATTCCAACCTTGAGGTTCCTAGTCATCTGCATCCCACCCTATGCAAACCCATCTCCTCTTTCCCACTCTTCCTTGAAGGCTGTGCAGGGCTACCTGGAGGCTGCCCTGCCAACTTTTTCTAGAAGCTCACAACATGGGAACAACGTTTTACTGCTAACAAGTAAAGATTTGCACCCATTCATTCATTCACTCAATACCCACTCACATCCCAGGCCCTGAATAACATATGTGGCTTTTGTAAGGATGAAACGGGAGTACTCCATAGTCTGACTAAGGGATGCTAGAAGGTAGTTTGTCCTCTGCTACTTTAGCTCAGTGTCCTACCCCTGCCTTGCACTGACCTCAGGCTGATCCCTGAGAAATATGTCCTAAGCCATCTTGCCCCTGGCTTCCCACTGATTGGATAAATGAATAGGCATGGTGAGAAACTGAAGGGAAGATGTTGAGGCCGAAGGCTCACCTCTGGTTCTCTGTCTGCCTCACACTGGACCTGTCCCTAAACTCAGGGATTTTCGCAGTAGCCTTCTCTACAGCCCACCTCCCTGCTTCTATTATCTTCTTTCTGCTGTTGTCCCACTTAGCTGGGACATGAGGACTGTGTGTGTATGTTGGGGGGCTGTATTGTCACTTCTACACCATGCTCCCCTTCCCTTCTTGTTTGTTCTTGGAGGGAGGATCACCGCTGCTGCCGCCACTGCCATGTGGCCACTCCTCCACACAGAAGCTCTTGGGGATGTATGTGTGTCCTGTTGGGACACTGCCTGGCAGATTCTGCCAGAAACCTCCTGCTGCAGAAGAGGCATGGTGATGGAGGGAGGCTGGGAGCGAGAGTCAGCAAGCAGGGGACCCAGAGAAGAAGGTCCACATGAGGAGCAAGGGATTCAAACCTCTGACCCTGGAGGTCAATCTTAGGGGCTGCACTGCTGTGAGCAGCTGGAGGCCTTAGCAGGGGTGAAGACAGAGCGCTGAGTCTTGGGGAACTCAGATCTTGTCTACAGTCCTTCCCAGCTGAGTCAAAGCACCTCAGAGCCTGTCCTACATACTCACACAGGAACCTTCTATCTGCCCAAGGCACCTCATCCCAGGACAGATGATCCAGATCTTCTGGGCTCTTGGGTGGCTTCAAGAGGACACAAATTTATCTCTCCTGTGCATTCTGCTCTCTACACCTCCTCAAGGTCTGCTTTATCCAGGGCCTGCAGAGCAGCCAGGGTACAACACAAATTCTAGTTGGTGCAACCCAATCCTCAGACCAAAGTGGGGAGATCTTTTCTCTAGGAATCCTCAGACTGAATGGCCTTTAGATCTTGTCTCCACCCACCTTAAAGCCTGTCTCCACCTCCCTAGTGTTGGGATTAAAGGTATGCGCTATACTACCACCACCTGGCTCTATTTCTCTTTTAGACAGAGTCAATCTCATATAGCCTAGGATGGCCTTGAACTTGAATCTTCCTGCTTCTTCCCCCTAAGTGATGGGATTAAAGATGTATGCCAAACACGTTCTGACCTCTTTGGTTAACTAGTGGCTAGCTCTGCCCTCTGATCTCCATGTAAGCTTTAGTTGTTAGAGCACAAACAAAATATCACCACATCAGGGAAGCAATCTCACCAGCCATTTCAAACTAAGTGTCCATCTTCTACACACTGCCATAGACATAGGCACAGGCACAGGCACATGTATGCATATGTACACACACACAAAACAAACAAACAAAAACCACATGGGCACATATATCTTTGTCTTCCAAATAATATTCTAAAACGTGTTGGAATTCTAGGCAAAGAATGTGGAAGAACTTTCAGTCTATGCACACACATGTGTAATGACCAATCTAGCTTCTTCAAGTCAGTCTGGACAGTGAGAGTCAACAATGATAGTCCCAGGGGACATTAGTCCTTCTGCCTATGGATAATCAGATGCTAAAGATGATATTTCCTCTAGTCCTAACAGTGTAGATAAAATTCCAGTACCAGGAATTAGGAATGGGGCAGAGCTTCTGATCCAGTTTCTGTCACATGGTCCCTTGGTCATTGGTGAGACAGGGAAGTTTTGTGTAGTTCATGCACAAAACCAAATGCCTAGGACTGCAGACAAGGCAAAGTTGCCAAAACATGAAACAAATCTTCAATCCAATAACCGGTGTTTAATAGCACAGTAAATGACAAGATCTGGTAGTGAGCTCCTGCTACTGTGACTTTAAACAGAGATAGCTGTAAACACTACCTCCAGATATCTGTGACAGTCGAAGTGTGACATACAAACACTTCAGATTTTGATGGGTCACAGGATCTAGGGAACTACTAATATACCAGGGGAAGAGGTTGAGGTCTATGTTGTGAACAGAAAGACATGCCACTTTTTAGTTAGGGATTACTGTATTTAGCATGTCTTCCCAACCATGGGTATAGGCTACAGGTGAACATGTCTTCCAGAGGGGAGCTACTCAGAGGCCATCACACATTCAGACACATCACAGTAGGATCCAGGGTAGGCCGGGCTTTGGTAGTGCATGCCTTTAATCCTAGCATTTGAGAGACAGAGGCAGGTAGATCTTTTTGAGTTCAAGGCCAGCCTGGTCTAAAATAACAAATTCCAGGACAGATAGGACTACAAAGAGAAACTGTGCATCAAGAAACAAAAACAAGCAAACAAAAAGACAGCAACCCCCAAAGGGTGTCCAGATGGGCAAGACCACAATCATGTCCCACTGTAGTTTGGATCTGGAATGTTCCCAAAAGCTCATTGTTGAAATCTGGCCTTCGGTGGCTGGAGAGATGGCTCAGTGGTTAAGAGGAGCACCCTCTGCTCTTCCAGAGGACCTGGGTTCGATTCCCAGCACCCACATGGCAGCTAACAACTGTCTGTAGTTCCAGTTCCAGGCAAACACCAAGGCAAATAAATAAATAAAGTTTTTTAAAAAAAAAAAAAAAAAAAAGAAAGAAATCTGGCCTTCAGCCCACAGCACTATTGGGAGACATCAGAATCTTTAAGGGGTGGAGCCTTATGTGAGGTTTGAGATTTTAGTGCATTGAGATGTACTCCAGAAAAGGACTGTTTGGTCCTGGTGACAGCTTTGTTCATTGTGGCCTTTCTACCTCATGCGTAGTCTCTTCCTCCAGTCCCTTTGAATAGTCTCAGGAATGGCTAAGAGAGGGCAGGTACATGACCTTCCTATATAGGGGCAGCTCCAATAACACAAACAAACTCCTCAGCCTGAGTTGGAAGGGAACTCCTCTTTCCTTCCTTCATCCAGATCCCTGGTCCCTGCCCCAGGTTAGGACAGCTATCTCTCTGGGGACCACTGCTCACATTGTCTCCTGGAAGAAGCTTGTCCCCAGAGCAGAGCCTGGAGGGAATGATGCTCCCTGGGAAGAAGGGAAGGAGGGAGAGGAGGAGGAGGAGGAGGAGGAGGAGGAGGAGGAGGAGGAGGAGACCCAGTTCCTGTCTACTTCATACTGCTGGGGCCAGGCTCTGAGTCCATAGGAAATTTCTAGAAAGGATTAGACATACCCAGTCCCAAAGGGCACAGTAGCAGGGAGAGAACCTGATGCCTGCCCTGCACAGAGCCTCCTAAATGCACTGTTCATGGGATGCTGATCTTGTGAGAGTCTCTACAAAAGCAAAGACAGTTTCTTTTTGCAGGAAGCCCCATCTTGGAAAATTGCTCTTCAGACTCTGAGATAGGCAAGGGGGGAAGGTGAAGGAAGATGGCCTTCTCCTAGTCATAGTGCATAGAAATTTTGGGAGCCAGCCAGTATGCCAGGAAGGGGCAACAGGCACAGAGTGACAGATTCAAGGAAAACAATCTAACCGTTGTTTACCTCTTGTCATTTGCAGAAGTAAATGGTGTTAGTAATGCCTTTAGGACCCCATCTGAATGAGCTCATAGGCCTGGAAAATTGTGAGGAGATTCATTCCTTTGCATATGGAGTGCCAAGCCCCTTTCTCTCTATGGGCTGATTGCCAGAGATAGAAGTCTGCCTGAGCATCCCTTTCTTTCTGGGGCCCTGGCAGACATGGAATGCCTCCCAGATAAAGGCTGCCCCCAAACTAGTAGGAACCCCTCATAATCAGAAGCACTGTGAAGATAAAGATATGGTGGTCTCTAACTTACATAACCACACCTGTGTGCCTGTCCATTTTGGACATCTGTATACAGCATGTCACCTCCCTGTGGCCATGTGACTTCAGTGAAGCTGATGAAGAGCTTGGTAGAAGGTTCCAAAATCCTGACCCAAGTCCATACAGAGGTTTTCTCTAAAGCCAGAAAAGGTTACTTGGTCGTATGGACAACACTTGAAGTGGTCCAGGATCTACCTGGACATGGCATTCCTGGCTGAGTATCTCAGTCCCCAGATGCAATGATGCATAGGCTACATTCTTCATGTGTGATACTCAGTAGACAGCAGTGCGGAAGCTAAGTTCTCTTTTCTCCCACCTTTCTATCACCTCTGCTTTCAGGATTACTTACCAAATAGAAGATTACTTTAGACCATGGTCTTGGGACCAGTTGAGGCAAGAAGGGAATTAATACTTTGCTCCTCCACATAGCTGTTAGTGTGGTCCTGGGAACCCAAACATCTTCCAAAGACCTTGTGGTTTTTAAGGGGAGGTTGTAAAGAGGAATGGGGAAGAGTGATGGTCTGAGAGAAAGATTGCTCAGAAATTATAAAGTATGGTGGGTTTAAGAGGAACAGAAACCTGGTTGGGAAATATGTGAAGAACACACGTTGAAAAATGTGCCCACGACAGCTGAGAATCTGTCAAGTGACAAGAGAGGGCTTTGTGGAGAAAATGAACCAGAACGCAGGGTGTCAGGCAGACAGACTGGCCCAATTAAGACCGTGGGAGCTGGGGGGAGGAGTGAGTTATGGCTTTGTGGCTGGGCATGTGGGAGGGAGGGTCCACAGAGCTGTTCCCAGCAGAGATGAAATACCCAGTCCCAAGATACACAGTCAGGGGAAGATTGAGGCAAAGGCCATGTGGACCTGCTGCCTGTCCTGCACACTACTTCCTAAATGTACCATTGAAGGACCCTGAGTTCAAAGAATCACCCAAGCATTCAGTTCAAATACTCAGCAGAGTACCCCATATGAGAAAACAAACTAAATGGTGATAATCAACTCAGGTGACCATTAGGACACGATGGTTGAACCTGTGGTAAAAATATCAGAAGTTCCAAGCAGAATAGCTGTGACCAACAGCAGGTTGTAAAGACCCCCTAACCAGGTGCCCTTAAGGCAACCCCATGACTTTTGTGAGCAACCTATGACTCTAAGTATGACCTTTAAAGTGACCAATCATGTATTGCCCTAGTTGCTATGGTGATTTTATGGTCTTAGCCTTTAAAAGAGATATGAGATTGTTACACCCTGCTACTCTTCTTGCTCTGGAGGCAAAGAGGTAGCCCTCCTGTACAGATGAAATAAATACTCTTGCTTTTTACATCAACTGGCCTGGAGTCTGAGTTCTTGGGCCCCCCCTTCCTGAGGATAGTACCCTGAGCCTGGGGTCTATCACCATCTGTGGGACTGAGGCAGGGTGAATACCTTCTGCAGGAAGTCCCCTCCTGGAGTGTCACTCATGAAACAGAATTTCTCTGAGCATTCAATAGTCTTCTAATCATTTTTTTCTGGGCACCAGGGTGATAGGCTATAAAAGGGACAGAGGAATCCCCACATTTCAGGAGCCCCAGAATCTTAGGCTGGTGTGGTGCACAGCTGTAATATCAGCATCGAGGAAACTGGATCACAGCATCCTGGATTCTACACCAACCTGAGTCATGTAGTGAGACCCTCATTTCAAGAGGGAAGAAAGGAAGAAGAATTAGAAGCAGAGAAGAGGGAAGGGAGAGTGGGAGGGAGAAGAAGACAGAGGGAAGGAGACAGAACAAGGAGAAGAGAAGGTGAGAGAGGAATGAGGAAGGCTGAGAGAGAAAGAGGAAGGTAGGGAGAAAGCATCCTGGCCCTAGCTGACTGCCACTACCACTGAGTCTGCAGTCCCTCCCTGAGTACTTACCACCACCTACTGCGGCAGGAATGAGTCTTCAGTGTTGCTAAGTGAGGTGCAAAGACATACTAGCAGGGAGTGGAGGAGCCATGGCCCGAACTCAGACCGTTCTACTACCAGTTTGGCATCCTGCCCCATTCTTCTGCTTTTTTCACCAAAGGATCTGACAGCCCTGCAGACTGATGGGCCAAGCAGTTCATGGAATGGATGGGAATGACTGAGAATGTGGGGCCCCAGCTGAAGATCAGGAAACCATCAGTGCCTTTTCACGAACACTCAGAGGAGTATTCAATCTGCCCTCTGTGGACACTGTCTCAGCCAACATTATCCCTAGCCTCAGACTAGGGATGAGGAAGCCAGTTGTGCCTTCCCAGGAACACTCCACCATGGCCAGCATCTGCAGAAGTTCCAAATTCTTTATGATCCAGATTCATAGTTGCCTGCCAGTTCTATGGCCCTGTCAGCTCCACCTCTGAATAAGTGTCACTTTGCCTAACCCTCAGATCCCCTAATGGCATATTGGTGGCAGGTCCCTCCTCATCAGAACACAGTCCCTGCAGGAAGCTGAGAATGACTACAAGCACAGCCTTCTTTAACAGATACGAAAAACTAGTCCTGTCCTGGGTGCCATGAGTGGCCTAGTCCTAGGGTGTGGGTGGCCAGTAGGGCCTGTGGGGACAAAGAGAGGAAATAATGGAGCCAAGAACTAGTTCCAAGGAGGCAGATGGGAGCTGCATGCAGGTTGAAACTCTAAGCCCATGATACAGGCTCTACTGTCCTAACCAACTTCACTTGCAAAACATAGTTTTAAGGTAACACTTAAAGGGGAATCTCAAGCTTGTGCCAGCATGGATTTCCAAGGGCAGCTGCATTGGTAGATACCTAAAAGGCTGGCCTAGTCTCCAGTTCAGGAAGGAAGAGAAGGCTGACCTGGGGCTCAGAGCTCTGTATACCTCATACACGGTTGCATAGAGCCTGCTCTGGAGTGGTTAGACATGTGTGACCCAGTATCCCATGGGCCAATCTTTAGAAAATGTCATATCACCTCATCTAAATATGGGGATGACCCTGCCAGTTAGGGAAGTTTATTTATCATCTTTCCAGCGAGAGAAACTGAGGCACAGAGAACAAAGAGGTTCCCTCAAAACAAGCTATCTGCCAATGCAAATATATGGTAAGACCTGGCCTTCTGCAGCCACTTTCCCATCCCTTAGGGTGCTGTCACTCTTGCTGAGCTCAGCTCCTGAGAGGGCTGTGATGCTGGTGAGTTGCCAAAATGAAGCCAGTATTTATTAGGAAATCCCCAGGCATGGCAGAAGCTACAGACCAGCAAATTAGTTTAGTCAGTTCACTAGTTCATTTAAGGAGCTTTTGTGAGCTTGGATACAGCCTCTGCAAGCACATGCTGCAGGAAGGAGTATCTTCCAGATGTCTCATGGATTGCCCCAGCCAGCAGGGTCTTCAACGTAGACCTGAAACTGGGGGTGAGACAAATAAAGAAAACAGGAACATGGAGGAATTTTCACTCAAGCTTTGGCACACTTTATTCTTCCAGCCATGGTTTAAGTAGAATCTCAGAGTGTAGAATGCACATAGCAGGGAGGAAGGGGGAGGGTTAGGTGGCAAGCCTGAAGGAGGAGGTAACAGACAAGGTAGAATTGATATGGAAATCTATCTGTTCTCAGTTGAATGCCTGGAGAATGTCACCTGCTGGTCTCAGAGGATCAAAGGAAGCCACCTGGAGTCATGGCCTAGCTTAAAACAATAAAGGGTGCAGTCTTCTGACAAATGGCTATCCAGGGTGTAAACTGCTGGTAAATGGTTAGCTGTAGCAGCTAACTTATAAAATATGGCTAAGTTAGGCTTTGGTTTCTGACATTTCCTCCCTTACAATTATTTTATGAGACAAATCAGTTAGCATATGAGTGGGCATTAACCAAGAGGGGGAAAACAGAGGCCTGATCCTCCAGGAGTTTTTCAGCTTAGCAGAGGGAACCGTCTACAGCTTGGTGAAAGAAACTTCCTTTCCACATAGCAGATGTCTTTTTTAGTAGGAGAGGGGCTAGGTTATTAATATTAACAACTATGGACATGAACCTCTATGCAACCAGGCTTGTTCCTCAGGAGATTCAGACGTAGAATACATGATCCTCTCCTTGCAGTGCTTCACCTCACACCCTCATTGGTACTCAAGCTTGCTTACAAGAGATAACAGACCTGTATAGGTATGGAGGCCAAGGAGTCTACCTCTTGGTAGTGAGCCTGTTAAATGTCTATGGTCCAAAAGTCAATACAGTAAAAATCCTATAAAGTTGATAGACCCTAGAGTCAGGGTACTATCATCTTGGGAAGGGGCCCCAAGAACTCCAGTCCAGTTGATGCAAATAGCAAGAGGGTTTATTGTATTTTGTCTGTACAGGCAGGCTACCTCTTTGCCTCAGGAACAAGAGAGTAGCCCCAATTAACAATTTCATATCCCTTTTAAAGGCTAAAAAAACACAAAATCACCATAGCAACTGGGGCAATACATGATTTAAAAGTCATACTATAATCATACGGTTGCTCACAATAGTCATGGGGTTGCCTTAAGGTCAGCTGGGGGCTTTTCTGAGAACTCTTAGGTTTTTGTTTGTTTGTTTTTGTTGTTTTTTGTTTTTTTACAACCAGGTGTTGGCAAAGGTCACAGCTATCCTGCTCAGAACTTCTGGTATTTTAATCATAGGTTCGACCATTATATCCTAATGGTTATCTGAGTTGATTATGGCCATCTGGGCTGAGTCACTCTGTTTCCTGGAACAGACTTTTAGACTTTTAGTTCCTTGTTCACATGGAGTGTGCTCTGCTGAATACTTGAACTGAAATGCCTGGGCCAGGCCTTAGAACTTAGGGTCTTTCATTCCCCCATTTTCTTATGAGCATATTTTAATCTTAAAATCATGATATCTCTGCATGTTTCAGGGCATGATATTGTCGGGTCAGGATAAAGACCTGTGTGACTGATAGCCGTTTTCTAATAAACTGTAGTAACCTATTGAAAATACATGGACCAAAAGTTAGTAGTAAGAGCAAGATAAGCAAGGGGCCCATAATTGTGGATAGACAGCCATGGGGACTTGTTAAACCATCCTTTGAACCAGTCTTGTTGGACTTCCCAGTCTCTTTGTCTTTTGTTCAGTCTAGCCCAGAGTTTCTTATTGGAGTCTCTGTCCACTCCAGAGTTATCTGCATAGAAGCAACATTCTTCTCCTAGGCAGGACATAGGCCACCTTCTTTCAAGAACAGTAAATCTAGCCCTCTTCTGTTCTGTAACACAACCTCAGACAGGGAGGTGAGGGACTGTTCTAATTTGAAACTGACTGTTCTAATGCTCGGAGGTCTTCATCAACTGCTGCCTGGAGAGTCAAGTACTGTTGATTTTTCTGAACTAAGGCAGCTGCCCGTGTCCCCACTCCTGCAGCTACCCCTAGACCTAACAGGACAGCTAGAGTTATGGTTACTAGTTCTCACTTAAACCGGGCAGGGTGGTCTTGGTAGAAGCTTTCAAGGGCATTTTCTGGATGGTAATATAACCAGGGGATAACTTGGTTTAATATGCAAAAAGCCCCTCCTGTGGCTGCTTTGAGAATTTGGACTGACATGCAGGGGGTGAGTCCAGTAGTATAAGCTCACCAAGATCCTTGGGACGGGATGACATAAGGTTCTGTTAGACTGTGGAGAGGGAAAGAGGCTAGTCTGTGAACCCGAGGGCTGCCCAAGGCAGAGGCCGACTTCACTGACCTCAGTCAGAGTAAATCTAGGGGTGGAGCTCCAGTGGCAGTGAGAACTGTTACCAGAGGTGTAGTTTCCATTGGCAGCAATAACCTTGTAGTAGGGGAGTGCTGCTTTCAGATACAACCAACAAAGATCTGCTTGGTTGGGGTTAGTCTGGTTGATGAGTTCGAAGGCCCCTGTGACCAAGTTGAGCAATCTATCGTCAGTCCCTGATAGGTTCCACAAATTGAACCTGTATACATCATGGGCCAGGATCATCAGAGACCTGTTAACTAGGGGGCTAGGGGTCGACTTTCTGGGCTCAGTGGGGGTCTTCTTTTCTGTCAACACTGAGTTAGGTCCTACTACTTGGGAGACTGGCTCAAATCACTGGGAAAGGGTAAGGAGAGCTCCCCAGTCATACACTGTGGGATGGTAGTGACTTATTCTCCAAGTTCTGGTTAAATTTTGAGGCCTATTACAATCAAGCTTCAGCTTGATAAAATATTGACCTTGAGAAGGATATGCAGTTTTTCCTCTGTCTGACCATTCCATTGTCAGAGGGTCATTGCCTTGTTGGGTGCCCCATCTTCCTGCCACCCAACCAAAAGATGAAGTCTCACAGACCCATCTATCACAATAATACTGGAGTGGGGAGTTGCAAGCTGATCTGGGGATGCCTTTGTTTCTGGGGCACACATAGCAGTCATCAAACCAGGCTACACTCGAGGTCTGCTGACCCAAGGTTTCAAGAATAGTCAGGAGGTTTGCTCTTAGTTCTTGAGGGCACCCGGTCCTGTAAGGGCCACTGTAGGATCTGGTATCTAGGATGACATCAGTGTCCACAATGGACAGGATCCAAATAGTAGTTCCCAGCAGGTGTGGGTTGCTGGCAGGTGCCGTTTCCGTCAACCCCACCAGGAAGGTCAGGATCAGACTCTTGAGATTCTGAGCTTCAGGGGATTTTAGGTTGGCTGAAGCTTCTATCTGGGCATCTCAGAGTAGTCTTCACTGGTCTGGGGTCTGGTCTCAGGAGGAGCTGATTTGACATGGGAGGCATGGATCCAGGCAGCAATCCCATCAACTTTGACAGATGTTGGTGTAGTCAGCAGAACTGTATAGGGTCCCTTCCAGTGGGGTTCTAGAGTTTTAACTTGGTGTCTAGGGATGTAGACAGAATCCCTAATCTGGTTGGAATGAGGCACCTGTGGTGGGCTAGACTTGTACACTGCTGCCAGTAGTTTCCAGATCTGGTCCTGGATGAGCTGCAGGGCTTTTATTCTAGCCTGAAGGTTGGGGAATTTGGTAAAGAGAATGTGTCAGGTCCCAACAGGTCTGCTATTGGGGGAGGGCCACCATAGAGGATATCATCAGGGGTTAATCTGAAGAAAGTTGGAGTGTTCAGGACTCGGAACAGGGCCATGGGGAGGAGTTTGACCCAGTCCTAGTGCCAGTCTCCATCGCTAATTTGGTGAGGGTCTCTTTTAGAGTCCTGTTCATACGTTTTACCTGTCCTGAACTCTGGGCTCAGTAGGCACAATGTGACTTCCAATCTATCTCCAATACCCTGGCCATCAGCTGACTTACCTGGGAGATGAAGGCAGGGCCGTTATCAGACCCTATTACCTTTGGCAGGCAAAAATGGGGGAAGATGTCTTCTAAAATCTTCTTGACCCCCACTTGAGCTGTTCCCTTCTTTGTAGGGAAGGCTTCTACCCATCCAGACAATGCGTCTCCAAAGACTAGAAGATACTTAGTTCTATATCGTCCAGCACCGACTTCCATGAAATCTACTTCCTAGTTGGTTCCTGGACGGGATCCTCGCATGGGTGTTCCCTCTGGCAATGCCTGGTGGTTGACATTTACTTTGGCACAGGGGACGCATGACTCCATGATTTCTTTGATCAGGGAATTTAGATTGGGTATGTAGTAGAACTGCCTTTCCCTCTGTAGCAGTTCTCTAAGCTTTTTGTGTCCTAGGTGAGTCAGGCAGTGGAGATCAGTCACCAGGTTCTTAACCTTTTTATGGGGCAGAACTACTCTACCCTCTAGCTTCTAAGTTTCGTCCAACTCATCGTAGTGTGCTCTGAGTTGTTCAACAAAGTCTAGGTCTTTTTCTGAGTATTTATATCTGGGTGGTCGTGGTTGTTCTTCAGTTGCCTGTAAAGCAAGCACTGGCTTTCCCAAGGCAGCAGCTTTGGCCGTTTCATCTGCCATCTTATTTCCCCAGGCCACTGGGTCATCTCCCTTTTGGTGGTCCAGGCAATGAATAATGCTTAGTCTCTTAGATAGTTGGATAGCTTCTAGGAGGTCCAGAATTTTTGTTTATTTTTTATGTCTTTACCAGCCGATGTCAACAGTCCTATTCTTTTGTAGATTTCCCCATGGATATGTGCAGTGGCAAACATTAATGGTCTTACCTGGAGCCGTCTTCAAGGCTTGGGTGCAAGCCACCAGTTCTGCTGATTCAGCTGAAGTTCCAGGTGCCAGGGCTGCTGTCCAGATTACGGTGGTACTGCCTACCATGGCTGCTCCAACCCTATGTTCACCCTGATACAGGAAGCTGCTTTCATCTTTGTACCAGGTGAAATCTTCATTCAGAAGCATCTGGTCTGTCAGGTCTTCCTGTGTGCTTTGGGTCTCAGCCAGTATGTGGTGGCAGTTGTGTTCCACAGCAACTTCTGCTCTCCCCTCCCAAAGCAGAGTTGCCGGATTGAGGAATGTGACTGTCCCAAACCAGATCCGCTCAGGATTTAACAACATGGCCTCATAGAGGGTGATTCTGGTGTTTTAGAGACACTGGCAGGGGGCTGCTGAATCAATGTCTCTATGTCATGTGGTGCCATCACCATGAGAGGCTGTCCCAAGGTGAGCTTGTCAGAGTCTTAGACCAGAGTCACCACCACAGCTATCATGTGGAGGCATGAGGGCCATCCTGCTGCCATGTTGTCTAATTTCTTAGAGAAATATGCCACTGGTCTCTTCCAGGGTCCCAGCTGTTGAGTCAGGACCCCTTTGGCTACCCCTCTATGCTGATCTACGTATAAAGTGAATGGTTTTTTTATTTCTGGGAGGCTTAAAGCTGGGGCAGATATTAGAGCCCATTTTATATCATCAAAGGCCTGTTGTTGCTGCTCACCCCAGACAAAGGGAGAGCCAGCTTTGATGAGGGGGTATAGTGGGGCCACCATCTCAGCGAATCTCGGTATCCAGAGGCAGAAGAATCCTGCGCTTCCCAGGAATTCTCTCAGTTTCTTTGCTCTGGTGGGTGGGGGTATAAAAGCCACGGCTCATTTGTGCCCCTAAGTTAGCCATCTCTGTTCCCCTCTCAGAAGATATCCTAAGTAAGTCACTTCTTGCTGGCAAATTTGGGCTTACTTGGCTAAGGCTTGGTATCCCTGTTCCCCCAGTCTTTTTAATAGGGCCCCTGTACCTTGGAGGCATTCCTGTTCCGTCTATGCTGCCAGTGGTGTGTTGTCCACATACTGGAGGAGGATCAGGTCCGGGTGGCTAACTCGAAAGTCTGCCAGGTCTTGTTGTAAGGCCTCCTTGAACAGGGTGAGGGAGTTTATATATCCTTGGGGTAATATAGTTTGGCTATCCACTAATTGAATAGGATAAGCTTGTGACATCCAGGCTTCCTCCCTCTTCCTTGTCTGATCTCAAGGGAAGCTCAGGAGGCTGCTTGGGGGTGGGGGGTGTCAAATGATCTCGGTATTGAGATGAGTCCCAGTGGGAGGAGTCTGCTTCGTGTGTGACCTCTGCTGGGGGCCCCTCTTATCTCAGTAGAGGGCCTGCATAAGGAGGGGGTTGTTCCATTAGCAACAGGTTTCCCTTGCACTGGGGAAGAACCAGGGGCTTCTTCCTGTGGTCCTGGTCTTCCTGTTGTATTTCCTTGAGATGATAAAGGGAGGAGGTGGAGGAAGAGGGTCGAGTAGCAGCAGGGACAGATGGGAGAGGAGGGAGAGGGTTACCAGTAGGCAGGGGGATAAGAGGAGTACATGATGGGAGTGCGGGACTCTGAGGCCCAGGAGTAGAGGAGATGGAGAGGAACAGTTTTACCCAGGGAAGTGGGTCTCTGGCTAAGTCCTCCCAGACTGAGATGTAAGGCACTTGGTCTGGATGTCCATGTAGTCCCTGGTCATAAACACAAGCCTTCACCTGAAAAATAACATCAATGTTAAAGATTCTGTCCCTAGGCCAGCCAACCTCAAAGGTCAGCCATTCTGAGGAACAGACAGTGATCCATTTCTTTTTCTTGACTTCTAGGGAGGTGTTGTGTGCCTGAGCAAAGACATCTTTTCAATGATCTAGGATTAAATTCAAAAGGGTGTTTACTTGTTGTCCCATTTCAGTGAGTTTTAGAAGGATAGAAGGAAGAGAATATTTTAGACAGACTCCAGAAAACACTGAGACACTTGACAAACACAATCCATGTGGTGGGCAACTCGGCTACAGACTGAAAATATAGATACAGACGGAGTGGCTGTGAATGGCTTCGTTCTTCTGGACGGGGAGATGCCAAGTCTCCTTCCTTACTCCAGACAACCCTAGAGGAGGCCCCCAGGGAGGGGACTGGGGGGCTTGGTCTCAAGGCACGTCTGCCTGCCTCTCCCCACTGTCCCAACAACACTGGTCCTACGCATGCACATAAATACAGATGCCAAATTGTCCAGACGAGAGACCAGGACCCAACAAACACGGAACAATTCGAGCTCGTTCTTACCTCCAACTGTTCCCAGAGTGGGGGTCCAGGGGCAACCCAATATCCCAGACGAGCCCCAAAAATGATAGACCCTAGAGTCCGGGTATTATCCTCTTGGGAATGGGCCCCAAGAACTCAGACTTTAGTTTAGTGGCTGCAAATAGCAAAAGGGTTTATTGTATTTTGTCTGTACAGCCGGGCTACCTCTTTGCCTCTTTCAAGAGTTAACTCAAGACACCACTGGAATTTTCAAATACAAAGGCATACTTGCTTCTGTGAGAAAAAAAAAATTGCTTTTTTCTTAGCCCTAATTCCCTGTGTTTGGAGGATTTTTAAAATCCTGGTAGAATAAGTGATCCTTATTCAATGCCTGTTTCATGGTGAATCACATACCTGCATCTACACCTGTGATTCTCTCTTGGACCTCACTCACGGGTGGTCACAGTGCAGGATCTTAACTCATGGTGATCTGTGACTATCCTATGTCTGACTGATGGCTGTCCTCTTAAAGGTGAGACTTTTGTCACATCCTGTGTCTTCAGGCACGTTGGGCACCAATTTGCCCCAGCTAGCAGGCTCTTCAACGTGGACCTGAAACTGGAGGTGAGACAAATAAAGAAAACAGGAACATGGAGGAATTTTCACTCAAGCTTTGGCACACTTTATTCTTCCAGCCATGGTTTAAGTAGAATCTCAGAGTGTAGAATGCACATAGCAGGGAGGAAGGGGAGCGGTTAGGCGGCAAGCCTGAAGGAGGAGGTAACAGACAAGGTAGAATTGATATGGAAATCTATCTGTTCTCAGTTGAATGCCTGGAGAATGCCACCTGCTGCTCTCAGAGGATCAAAGGAAGCCACCTGGAGTCATGGCCTAGCTTAAAACAATAAAGGGTGCAGTCTTCTGACAAATGGCTATCCAGGGTGTAAACTGCTGGTAAATGGTTAGCTGTAGCAGCTAACTTATAAAATATGGCTAAGTTAGGCTTTGGTTCTCAATAAGGGATGCCAAGTCATCCTGCACCCAATGGCCTCCCCACTACACTAGGAACTAGCACTTCCCTTTGGGAAAGTGACAACCCTCTGCTGTGCCCCTTGGCTGTGTGTGTTTCCTTAGGATTGACATGACCCATGTGCCTTGAATCAGAGGGTGGGAAGGCACCTGGGGGACCCTCCCCTAGTAAGTCTCTAGTTAATCTCTGAGAGAGGCTGGGATCAACAGGGCTTGGGATTCTTAATTTATCTTCCCCATTCTCTTCCTGAGCCCTCCTTTCGTTAATATTCTATCAGAGACAGGGGCTAGGAGAAGGTTGGACCTCTTTCGGAAGTTGCCCAGAAGTTGTTCATTGGTCCGGTGGTCACTAGATGACTTATCAGTGCATCTGACTTTGGGTAATCCATGAGCCTGTCAGTGACCCCACAAGTTTACCGGTTCACCAAAGCGGGATTTCACAGTGCATTCCCTGTCTGTGCAAATAGACATTTCTTTATGTCTTCCTAGAAGTCATGAAACAACCCTCTATTCTTATAACACAGTGCCAACCCACCCATTCATAGGGGCTGTTGTTAGCCAGGAGAATCCTGAGGGAGGAACACAGTGTGACCTTGGAGGTTGATTCATCGAAAGCATGGTGCCAACTACCCTCCCTCCTCCTAAATCATAGAGGCAGTTGCTATGTAAGAATTCTCAGCAGCCCCTAAGAGGTCCTCATGGCGAGGATCCTAAATCTTCTCCTGTTATCTCCATCTTGACAGTGAGTACCCTTGTTGCCTATAGGTGACAAACCCTGGATGACACCCTTGGCCTCAAGAGAAACCTTGAACTAGAACCACTCAGCAAAAGCTGTTTTTGAATCAAGAGCAGCTCTGTCTCACACACACACACATACACACACACACACTTATACACATCCATATACACACACACTTATACACACACACACATACACACACACACACACAAGCATGGAACTGTATTTCAAGCCAGTGTCCATTGCCGGTAATGGTGTTTTATTATTTTGTAAGGAGCAGTTTAGAGAGCACAGAAGCATCAGGATACTGATGGAAAAGACAAGTGAAGAGGGCAGAATTCCTACAGCAGGGACATAATAAGTTATTTGGCTGGAGAAATGTCATACTGCCCTCACTCCATCCTGTGGCCTCATGACTTGATGCTTTGCCATGCCTAGGACCACTCACTCAACGTCAGAACTCCACAGTCTTTCCTTCTTTCTCTGTTTTATTTATTCTCTCTCTCTCTCTCTCTCTCTCTCTCTTTCTGTGTGTGTGTGTGTGCATGTGTATGTGTGTGCCACAGCATGGGTGTAGAGGTTACAAGACAACTTGCAGGAAGTTAATTCTCTGTTTCTACCATGTGGGTCCCATTGAATCTTCCACAGCTATTTCTGACAAACAAAATGAGGAAGTACTGCCTTATATCCAGGAAGCAGGTGGCTTCAGGGAAAGCAGAATCCAGGCACTCAAGGATTGTCCCTAGATCACTATCTCTAATCTGTTAGATCTGCCTTCCTCTGGGCTGGCAAGACGTCTCCACTCTTGGTGGGACAGTTCAAGGGTTGGGGAGGTGGTAACCATGGATGCCTAAAACATGCTTTTCTTCCCAATAGGTTCTCAAATTCTCAGACCTGAAACATACTGGCCAGGTTTAGGACACATGTTACCCCTAGGACCCACCCAGATGTGGATGCTTATAGCCAAGTGATGACAAATGGCTTCCATACTGAAAAAGCAAGATCTAAGATCACTAAAGCTATACTCGTAGCCAGTGTGACAGCACCCAGTCCTTCTAATGCAGCTCTGGTTGCTAAGCAGACACTGAAGTTAAGTCCACCAAAGCTGGGTGTAAAAGACCCTTCCTGGATGTGCTTCCTGGAGATTTTCTTGACATCTAGTGTCTCAAGAATTATCAGACTCAGGAAGAGGTGTGTCAAGACTTTGCTAAAATGCCATCTGGCTATTTAGCCACCAATTCCCCATCCAGCTTGTTGCTATACATACACAGTCAGTCATCTGGCTGGTCCAAGTATCTTCCCACCATACTCAGGGAGAGTCTAACTTCCTTATGGTAACATTCAGGCTAAGCTTGACCCTGAAGCTCTGCATTAACTTTTGTTACTCGTCTCTCAAGTCATGCACCTGCCATATTGGACTTCAGTCTCCTGTCTTTTGCACAGGACCCATTCCTCTGCCTGGGAGCTCTGCCTCAGTCTTCTTCTTTCTTGAACACTTTCTGTTTCTTCCTATATATAAATTCCAATAGAATACTTTTTCTGGCTAGCCCACAATTAAGAGAAGCAGCAGCTCCATTCCAGAGTAAATGAATGAATGAAGATTCAATTTTAGGGAAGTACGCTTTAAGAGAATAGAAAATTCACACAAGAGAAAGAAATGAGTGTGGTTTTAACTGATACAGACTCTTGCTGATACTGACCAGTCAAGTGAAGCCCTTAACAGCTACTTGATTCAGTCTCTGCAGAACTCGGGGAATTATAACCTAGTAGGCAAGATAGATGCCAAATAACTACTTCATCTGAGTTTGACTGGGTCTAAACTCTTAGGATAAGCTGTACTCAGTTGGTGGTGGCTGTGGAGCCTTTAGGAGGTAAAACCTTGCTAGATAAAGTATGTCATTGGCAGCTGGCTTTGAGGGTCTATGACCTCACCTCTCTTCTAGTACATCTTCTCTATTTGTGCTGTGGTTGAAGATGTGATTGCTCCACTTTCTGTGGCCCTCTATGCTTCCTCCACCATGTTGGACCCTCCCTATACAAACATAAGCCCAAATAAAGTCTTTCTGCCTTACTTCCATCATGGCATTTATCACAACGGCAGAAAGAAACTAATACAGGCAGGGACATCAAGTGACTTGAGTCCACAGATGTTTCCTTTATCTTTCTTTCCTTCTCTTGCTCTTGTTTTCTCAGTTCTTTGGAAGTCAGCTGCCCTGTTGTGAGGGAGCTCCAACCAAAGAGGATAAGAATGGATGATCTAGGAGGTCTCAGGCAAGAGAGCACCCATTAACATGAACAAACAAGTCTTCAGTGGAACTCTGTGGCATTTTGAAGTACATGGGGCAGGAAGAAGCCATTCCTGGTGTACCACATCAAACTTCCAACACATAGTCCAGAAATGTAGTCTTTGAGTGGTTTTACTACACCGGATTTTGAAGTGAGTTGTTGGGCTACTTGGCCGAAAAGAACCTGTATTTGAAATAAAGTGAAGAAAAGATGTTCACAAGAAAGGAAAATAAGGGCTGGAGAGATGGCTCAGCGGTTAAGAGCACCGTCTGCTCTTCCAGAGGACCCGGGTTCGATTCCCAGCACCCACATGGCAGCTAACAACTGTCTGTAGTTCCAGTTCCAGGCAAACACCAAGGCAAATAAATAAATAAATAATAAATAAATTTAAAAAAAAAAAAAAAAAAAAAAAAAAAAAAAAAAAAAAAAAAAAAAAAAAAAAAAAAAAAAAAAAAAAAAAAAAAGAAAGGAAAATAAATTCACATATCCTTTGTTTTCTTTGTGCAAGACAGGCTCTGGCTACATAGCACAGGTTGTCCTTGAACTTGGAATTCCCTTGCTTCAGCCTCCAGAGCAGGAGCTCTCACATTCAGTTTTTTGTTCCCTTTTCAGTGGCTCCTTAATAGAGGTTGGGTCTTAGTAGTTGTGTGAATGTCAGCATATTATTGCTGGTCTTTGGGCTCCTACTCTTCTCAAGTATAAAACTTGAGAATAGGACTGATCTATTAATCATGTAATAACATTTATTTCCTTAGTGTATGTGTATGTTTGTGGAGGTCAGGGGACCTAACTCAAATCTTCTGGCTTGGTATCAAGTGACTTCATCCATTGAGGCACCTTTCCCCAGCCCTGGCAGGTTGCTTTCTAAGACCTAGAGAAGCTTGCAGGTTCTGCCAATGTGCTTTGTGGAATGAATCACCCAATTAAGAAAATGTCGATTGAAGTGGCAAGAGGTGAAGTTTTAAACTGAAATACTTGATTTCCTCCTCAATTTTTCTAGGAGGTAAACTAAGCAAGAGCCATTAGGAACACAGAAAGGTCCCCCAGATGCATAATTCATGAGCAGAGACCAGGTTTGACCCAGCAGGTCACAAAAAATAAAAATGCCATAAAAATAAGATATGCTCCACCTCCCCTCTGGCCCCTCCTTCTCTCTAGCTAATGGATGGGAAAGAGTGAATTAGACCACAGTACAGATCAAAGGTTAGGTTACTTCATTCCAGCGCAGCCATTCCTTTCAGCCACTCCAATGATAAGACACTGCAGATACAGGGGCATTTTTATCCTCACCTTGGGACTGCATCCTAAGTGATAGAGGATCCCTGGGGAGATGACCTCACCTTTAAATGATCTGCTCAATTAGAGAGCATAGGAGCCCAGCCAGAAGACACCTGTCCTCCTTCCAAAGCTTTGTGGGCTGTCCCAAGGGCTAAACAGGAGAGGCTGTAATTACCATAACAGCCCGTCAGGATTCACCTGCTAGTGATTCCCTAGCTTGCTCACCCATTCCCACAACAAATATTTACAGAGCAGCTGTGCTAGGCAGGCCCTGGTGCCACACAGGTCCTAAGAAGGAGATAACACTTTGTGTGCAAGCCAGTGATTCAAGAAGTACTCCTGGGGTGGCTGGCAGACAGTGTGGAGGTGACAGGGTGGCAGAGGCTCAAGCAAAGGAGATGTCCGTGTCCAGGCTCAGCTGGATCCTGTGAAGAGCTGGGCAGTGTAAAGAACTTAGGGCTTGTCCCAGCTCAAGCCACAGGAGTCTACACCTAGGGAGAATCTATCAGCCTCACTTCTTGTTCTCTTGGCCACTAGGACAAGTCTGTCTTGGGAGATACCAGCTTCCACATTTGTAACGTGTGGGTAGTGAGAGGCATGCCACAGGTCTCTCCCTAAGTCCTGGGTGTTAGCACAGTGGAGGGCAAGTAGAAGGCAAACATTCCCTGAGGTAAAATATAAACTGATTTGTAATTTGGACAAAATGTCTTAGGGTCATTACAGAAGGCCACAAAGACTACTTGTTCAAGATTTAAAAGTCATAAATGTTCTGAGACAGAATCTTGCTGTGCAGCTCTGGCTGACCTTGAACTCACAATTCTCCTGCTTCAGCCACAGGAATGCTGAAATTGAAGCTGTTCAGGTAGCTTCTGAACAATTTAAATAATATTAAAAAGATGCCCAGAAAGTCCATGCTGCCCCCCACTAGGCTGATAAAGGTGAGGGTATGGCTCTTTTAGGAGATTGCCTGCTTAGCATGCACAAGGACCTGTGCTAGGTCCCTAGTATCACATAAACCAGATATGGGGGTGCACACTGGTAATTACAGCTCTTAGGAGGTGAAGCTAGGAGTATCAGAAGCTCAAAGTCATCCTCCACTGTACAGAGTTTCAGGCTTCCTGGAATGCATGAGATCCTGTCCCCAAAAGAAAAGTAAAAGGCTGCTAGTATTTCCTTTTTCTCATGACCACAGCCAGTTCGGCACTCATTGTCCTGAACTTTGGGGTGGAGGTGGGAGCTGGGAGAGGTGTGTGGGGGGGTCCTTGCAGTCCACACAGCTATTGCTTGAAGTCACTAAGGCAAGATGGCCTAAATTGTTCCCCCTCAACAGGATGGTATCCCTCGGGGCCATTGTATTGGTACTGGGTGCTCCAGCAGTCTGAAACCAGAGTCTCTTGGAGTCCTGTCTTCTCTGCCAGCTGTGCCAATAGCTCTGTGTGGGGTGACACTCTCCCAGTCTCTGTAATGTAATTAACATTCAGAGCATGAAGGTTTCAGCCTTGCTCCCAGCCAGCATGCCTGGCCCATTCCTCCAGGGACATAGTTCAGATTCAGATCCAGTAGGGCATGGCTGTCTTGATGAGGCCCCTGAGAAGAGAGGCAGAGATGGTATTGCACATCTCAGATTCCTCAAGAACTGGAAAATCCATCTTCAGTCACATTTCTTGACTGTATAGAGAAAAAAACAGGGGGATGCATTTCTTCTGAGTAGTGTTGCATTCTCTCCCCATAGCCTAGGCCTCAGAGTATAATTAGGGGAGGGGTTTGAGAGATCATGGAGAAAAATAAGTATTTTTAAAAGCGACAGCCATTTTTCATTTTCCACACTTAAACCTACAGAAGGGCCTTTTAAAGGGACAGTTTTGGGCTGGAGAGATGGCTCAGAGGTTAAGAGCACTGGCTATTCTTCCAGAGGTCCTGAGTTCAGTTCCTAGCAACCCCATGGTGGCTCACAACCATCTAGAATAATGTCTGGTGCCCTTTTCTGTATACTGTATACATAATAAATAAATCCTTGAAAAAAAAGGGACATTTTCTTTCTCATTTGAAAAGTTGTGACATCCCTAAAGTTTTTAGCTAAAAATAAAAAAACACCTTTTATTTATTTTAAGACAGATTACTGATTTGCATAGCCAAGGCTGACCTCTAACTTGTGACCCTCTTGCCCTATCTCCCTAAATCCTGGCTTGCTCTCTCCCTCTCTTCCTTCCTTTCTTTCTCTCTTTCTCTTTTGCTTTAAGAATTCATAGAAATATAAGAACATCCATTAAAAATAAATACTAGCAATAGTAATATCAGATACTGTTTATGAAATTCAGCCTGGCAGTGGTGGCTCATGTCTTTAGTCCCAGCACTCAGGAGACCAAGACAGGCAGATATTTGAGTCTAAGGCCAGCCTGGTCTATAGAGTGAGTTCCAGGACTAGCAAAGGTACACAGAGAAACTCTGACTTGAAAAAACAAAACAATAGCAAAAAATAAAAACAAAAAACCCCCCAAAACTATAAAGTTCCTAACCTGGTTTGGATGTTCACAGCATGTTTCACCCATTACATTATAAATAACCATGTCTGTAGGGCCAAGACAATACTGTTAATATTTTGTACATTTAAAAAAATTGTTGACCTAGAGTTTGATGATGCAGGCCTTTAATCTCAGAACTTGGGAAGCAGAAGCAGGCAGATCTCTGTCAGTTTGAGGCTAGCATGATCTACATGGTAAGTTCCGGGACAGCCTATGTAGAGACCTTATCTCAAAAAAAAAAAAAAAAAATCAAAAACAGAACAAAAGTCAATACTGGGCTGGGAGATGGATCAGTGGTTAAGAGCACTTGCTACTATTGCAGAAGACCTAGGTTTGGTTCCCAGCGCACACAAGGTGTTGTAGAGCCACTTGCAACTCCAGTTGCAAGTGATCCAATGCCCTCTTTTGGCCCTTGCGAGCACCTGCAAGGATGTGGTATACAGACATCCACTCAAGCATACACACATACACCTAAATAATATTAATAGTAAACAGCATTTTAAAATCTCAATCTTAGAGAAATGAAGCAACTTTACTGAGTTTACATCCATCCATCCTTACTGTCCATTAAATAATCCCAGAAAACAAGTATATGATAAGTAAACTGCTGAACATGTGAGCAGACTCTTTCTCAGGAAGGAGTGGGCACATGGGACCCAGAAGCCCACCCTTCACCTCTTCCCACTCACCAACTCCCTGTGTAACACCTCCCATTCTCTTTATCCTCCAAATTGCCTGTTTTAAAATTCACATCCATGTGATCATGTAGTTTATCTCAGTCTATTTTCTGTTGGAGTAACAAAATGTCTGAGACTGGTGCTGTATGAGGAAAACAGGCTTTAGCATAGGAATTTGGCAGCGAGGGAGCAGGTAAACATTCAGCTACAAGTAGGAAAAGAAAACCAAGGTGAGCCATGAGTTGATTCAAAGGCCTCAGACCTGACAAAGCAGATATGGGCAGGCAGCCATGGTCTGCTGACCAAAGCAAATATTCCTATAGCCAGCAGGTTGGCAGTGAAGGTTCATCTAGGTGCAAGTATGGCCACCCCATAGGACAGAAGAAAGCCTTTAACACTGGGCAGAAGCAAAGGAGAAAGAACAAGTAGGAAGGCTGTGGTAATGACTTCAGTACATAGGCACTGGCAGCCTCTAGGACAGAGGAAGCTACTTAAGATACAAAGTCACAGGCGAGGCCTCTTAACTCTCTTCCCAACTATATGGGTTTACCAGGGCAATATTTTCAGAGGAAATCAAATGAATTTAAATCCAATTTTAAATGCACTCAGAACAAGATTAAGTGTGATCAAGATGTTTTCTGTTGACTGGAATAGAGATTCCCAGGGCTCATTGTCCTTCATGGACTCACCCCAGCAACCTTTTGCTCCCCACCCCAGCCCACCCCTGCTGTCCCTCATATCATCAGAGCTGAGGAAAATGATTGCAGTATTTCTGAGTACTTTTGACTGGCCTGCCCCAGGCACTCTTCTGGAATTGTCAGTAACATTCTTGAGAGAAGGAGCCATTCTTACTAGCCTCAGGACCTCAGGGTCCAATGCAGAAGAAGAGCCTGAATGCTGGTGGCCCTTGGAATTGTCACCTATTACCCCCAGACTTAAAACAGTGTTTCTGTGGGCAGGGAGACACTCCAGGCATCACAGACTGGGGTCACCACATGGGTTAAGTTGGAAGAGAAACTTTCAAGGTCACCTCTCTCTGACAGGTTCCCTGGCAGGTAGGGTAGCAACTTGCCTGTGACTGCTGCCCCCAGGATCCCTTTCCAGCTGCAGGGTCACTCATGTGACATAGGCAGTGTTACACTTCCTCAAAGCAGTTCAGGGCTTCAGAGAGGCTCCAAGAGAGAGCCAATGGGGTTGCCTGAGGCCTGGACTCTGCTCTGGCCCACAGACTGGCCACACTTCAGGAAGGTGGGATCTCCTCCCTGCTTTGCTGATCTGTGAGACCTCAGTCTCACCCAACAGCTTACACTGCGTTGCTGACTGTTATGCTAGGCATCTGACACATCTATATACTCTGTTTCATTTATTCCTAAAGGAAGGAGGGAGAGGGGGATAGAGAATAGAAAGAGAGAGAGAATGGAAAAGGGGAGGAATACCTAAAGATGTAAGAGAAAGAAAGAGAGAGAAAGGAAGAAAGAAAGAAAGAAAGAAAAAAGAAGCTTTTGAGTCATGCATCTTTGCCCATTTTCCAGATGAGAAAATTGAGACCTGAGAACTGAACTTAAAAGCCTGCCCAAGACTAGCTAACTATTAAAGCTTAAAGTGATGCTTGAGAACCCCTGTGCTTCCTTCTCCTGGGCCCTTTACCCTTCCCTCTGGCAAGGCTGTTGGTACTTTCCCCAGGTCCCACAACAGCCTGGAATAGGAAGATTACTCCTTGGCCCTTGCTTAGAGAAACTCCAGTTTCCAGAACCAGCCCCATCCCCAGGTATTTAAGTGTACCTTTGCTAGGCAGAGGACACCTCTCATTTATTCAAAGGGAAACTCATAGTTACAGGGATCAGCTCCCCACAGCAAAGGAGACTCTTTCCCTGCAGCCACCCTGAAGGCCCAATTTCCTTCAGAATGTTCTGGTGACATTAAAACTCAGATGTCCTTCCAAACAGAGACCTGCATGAATCCTATACTCACCAGTGCTGGGATGGAGGCAGGTGACAGCTTCAAAGACCAGCACACAGGCCTCAGAACTGGCTTTTCTACAGCCCGTAGCCTTGTGCAGACCCCCATTCTTCAATGGCTGGCTGACACAGTGCAGGAGCGTTGCCTTCCCAGGTTGTTTATTGTTATAATGTGTCAGCCTGGGAAACAGAACACAGGCAAGAAAAGACTTAATTATAAAAAGGGATCTTTTCAAGACATTTTAATTCCCTTATTTTTTCCCTTCCTGACAAGAACTCACACACGTGCATGAAAAATGTGAATTTAGTTTAATTTGGGGCTCTCGAAATCACTGCTAATGTGATTATTTAATCCCTTTAGTTCAGTCTTAGAAGTACAAATTTTTTTTCTGGTTAAGATTTTTCTTGTGAGTTGGCAGCAGTCAAGCAAGGAGGCTGGAAGTCTGGGTTCGGGCAACAACCTGTCTGCCTTGCAACTCTGTCCCAAATTCTTGGTAGCTGGTAGGGAGTTTCAACTCAGACATAGCTTGGAGGATCAGTAATGAGAAGGTACTAAAAAGACTCAATGATGTTTGAATCTAAATTGAAAGAATGTGGTGATGGATTAATGATGTCTGTTAGAGACAGGCCTGGCAGACAGCTGGGTACCCCTCATAGGCCTGTTTAGGCCATTTCTAGTTAGAATAGTCTCTTCTGGATTCAAGCTCTATCTCCTTCATCTGCTGCCATCCTTTGCCCCTCTTTTCCCCTCCTACTCTGCTATTTTCTCTTTCTTTTACTTTGTGTACTTATTATCTCTGGAAAGCTGTGAGGCTTGCTGAGGAGCTCACTCTTGCTTAGGCCCTCAGGACCTTCATCTTCTCCTCTTTCCTTTGCAATCTCATGGTTCTGTTCACTTTATCTTTTCTGCAAGCTGTTGGTCATCAGCATTCCCTGAGGGCCAGCATTTATGACCCACTGACAAAGAAAGGGCTGTGCCTTCAGGAAGTCCCATTGTTTGGCCTGAGAGGGACCTTATAGTCACTAGGAAGCTACCCCCATAGGAAACAATAACACACCACTTATGGTTCCTTATCACATTAAAGCCTTCTTTACTTAATACTCCACAAGCTTCAAGAATCTGGTAGAAGGTCACTTTTAGATTTAACTCCATCCTGCCTGGGTCTATGAGTTGCACTTAAGTCTTTGAGGGTGTTGTTAGAGCACTGACTGCTGACTGAAGATAAGCTACAGCCACAGAAGATGATCAGGTTACCTCACTGACTACTCCCATTATGGTCTTTGTCAGTTGTTTCTCATAAGGATAATCTGAAGCTTCAGGAGTGAAAGCAACTTGCCTAAACTTTCTCCTCAGGGAGTGGAAGCACTTCCTCTGGGGCTGCGCAATCCCACCTCATGCATTCATCATATCAGAGGTTTACCATCACCTAACTGACCCACCCCAGCCCAAACTCAGAAACAAGGAAGGTGGAGTTGGTATCTAATGAATAGTGGTGAATCAGAGCAGTAAACCGCAAGAGCCTCTAAAGACACAACCTGGTTTCCAGGCCTGTAAGAGCAAAGGTTCATCAGAGGAAAAGTTATGTCCATCTGAAGAAAACTTGACTCACAAAGGCCTACCTAAATTTCTTAGGGCAAGAGAGGACTTCGGGGCATACTCTGCCTAGGTGCTGTTTTCCTGTGAGACTGCTAACAGACTACATTATTACGTATGGGCACCTATTGATTGTCAGCCTCAGTGTGGGGCACTGCCCAGCATCCAGAGAGCCAATACTAGTCAGGAAGGAACATATAGGCAGATTTACTGTGCATCAGGGGCTGGGCTCTGGCCAAGATCCCCCTTCATAGCATGCTTATGTGCTTGTATGTGTTTGGAAATTTAGCAGTGTAAGGTATTTCAACTACCATCAGTTAAGTCCCCTGTCTCCACTTTTATTTCCTCTCTGTATTTAAAAAAAAATTCAATTTTATGCCTACTTAATTTGTTCCCTCAGAAGTGCCCCTGGGACAAGTATGCGAATATAGTTGGTGTGTTTGGGAGGTTCCAGGATACTGGTAGGCAGGTGAGGATGGAAGAGGTGGTAAGGGTAGGTAGCCAACCAGCAAAGACTCCCATGTTTGATGATGGCTGCAGCTTACTCCCAGGGGATCATGGGGAGACATCATGTTACACATTATAGATGTGTAAATGTAAGATGTATAAATGTAGGCATATAGATGAATAACCACCCATACGGCAACAGATCTGGACACACTTGCCACTGAAAAAGCTAACTTGGTCCTCAAAGTTCCCAGGAGAAGCAGGCCAGACACACTAGTCACATGTGAAACGAAGGCAGGGATGTCGGTCAAGAGAAGAGCAAAGGCCTCAAACAAGAAAGCAGTGACCAAGCTTTTCTGAGGCAGGGGTAGGGTTGGATAGTGGTAATACCTAGAAGGTTCTGTGGTATTGGGCTACCCCTCTGTCAGCTTCATGACCCTGAGGTGATCAAAACAGGAGGAGAGTAACCCAGAGTGTCAGAACTCAGTGAATGAGATTCTCAGGGGCTCTGGCCTGTCTTGATCTTCTTACATACTGCTTGCTGAGTGGAAGGTTTGACTTCTTCTAGATAGTTCCTGAGAGAAACTATCCATCCATGGTCCCCAAAGCCAAGATGTGGAAAAAACACAGATACCAAAGACCCAATTAATACAAGTAGAACATTCACCTTGGGGTGGAGAGGGTCACAGCCTGCAGGTTAAATGGTGGGTGCACTGGCCCTTTTGGTGGGCAAGAGTGTCTAGAGGGCTGTAGAGCCTGGCCGCTGAAGTGCCTGAACTCATGACTCTGGGCAGGTACCAACCACATGCAGTTTTTCATTCAGAGCTGCCTACCCTGTTTCATGAGAAAATCTCTGAAGACCTTTTACCCTATGAAATGGGTTTATCCTATGTGAAGGTAGTCCCCTAACTACCATGGGCTTGTGTGATCTCCTGGACCCATTGAAGCCTGACTTAATTCTTAGAATCTCAGAATGAGACTGTGGTTGGATGAGGCCACTAATGTGAAATGAGGTCATTGGGATGAGCTATCATCTAATATGAATGGCCTAGTGAGATGAAATTAGGGCTGCCCCTTGGGCCAGCTTCATCCAGTCACAGGGGGAGAGCATGACTGGAAAGAGAGGCTTGCAGAGCCGCAAGCCCAGTTGACACTCAAATGCTAACCCTTCTGGCCTCCAAGCTATGAGAAGTGTAGTTTGTTTTATCACACTATTCTAGCTGACTGGGTTGATACACTGATGACAATCTGCTGGGTTGATGTTTTCACATTGGTGCCCAAAAACTTCTTCAAGCTCCATTCAGTTACCATGAAGCCTTGGGGTCACCAACCTCTCCCAGAGCAGGGTGCAGATGGATGGGTCTGTGGCACCACAGAGGCTATGTCTCTTTAGAGTGATCTGTTGCTCTTAGCTCTGGTGGCACCTCTATATCTAGTTCTCAGAGAGAAGATGGAAGCCATTCTGTGTGAAAAGCCTCTATTTTTAAATGTTGGTAATGAACTCATGTTTCAAAAACCCCAGTATTAAGGTCAGGCAAAACATTGCTTTAGGTGGGATTAGATTTTTAGTCTAGCACATGGCTCCTTGAGTGATGAAGTTCTCATCTGCTGGCAGTTTGTCACAGTCAGTGAGTCACATGCTGTTGACTTGGAAACCAGATCTACATAGGTCACAACTCCCTGCTTTTGCCACTCACCAGCTGTTGGAGCTGATTCAGGTCACTTTGCCTTCCAAGCCTCTGTTTTTTCATTTGAATAGTGGCAGTCTCAAAGGTCAGATGAGTCCAGGGTTCTATGAGGGCTTGAGTGTGTGATAGATGTCTGGCACACCCTCTTCCACTCTGTGTGTTGGCTCAGGCATCATCCTATATTATAATGTCATGTTTGTGTTTCTGAGCCCACAGGCTTCTGAAGACCTGCTCTGTTGTAAGTAAAACACTAATAAACATGTTATCATTTACCTTGACATGTGTGCATCTCTGATGTCTGTAGGCTCAAATAAATCACTGTTGGTTTGGTTCTCATGACTCCATAATGCCTATAGTTAAAAATCCACTAACCTCCTGGCCCCAGCCAGCCTGTCCACTGAGGTCACAGCTACTGTCCTTGATGTCCTTAGCCTTGGTCATGATGGTAAGGGGCTCAGGTGAGGCAGGCTCCAAAAGTGACCCCAGTTCTGTCTCCAGATTCCTGGAGCTGCTCACACTATAAAACCCTGAAAGACCTTGTCAGCTATAGGTCCATGTAAAAGAGTAAATTCTGGCCACCTGAGACTTGTTCCCTCAAGTAATCCAGGACCAGGGAACATGTATCACATGGAGCTATAGATGTGGTCATTGGGTGTCTTGTGTTCATCTTTATAACAGAATCAGTGCAGCTAGGTTTGAGTTTGGATCCTGCCTGTGAGAACTTTAATCAACCCCTATATACCCAGGAAGCCTCAATTTTCTCATCTGAAAAATAGACAAATAGTCATGGCTACCTCACTATGAAGCTGGAGGAGTCAAGAGCAGGCAAGAAGTGCTGGTTATAAAACCTACCTCTCCTCAGGCTAAGTTCTTTCTCCCAGCTCCATTCTGATGCTGTGGAAATGCAGATGCAGAGAGGCCACAGTGGACACACAGCACAGTCAAGGGTCATACCCTGGGACCTCAGCACATATTCTTATGGTCATAAAATGAGGTGGTGCATCTACAAAGTATCCTGGACACAGGGCTGCAGGCAAGGCTTAGTCGGTAGAGTGCTGGCCTAGCAGGCATCAAGCCCCTTCAATACCCAGGGTTCACACTCTCACAGAAACAGGAGGATCAGAAGTTCAAGGTCATTAGAACCAGTTCAAAGCCACAGAACTAGTTTGAGGTCAGCCTAGGTTACCTGAATTCCTATCTAGCAGAGTTATCATAAACTTATTTGCTTAGCAAATATTAAAATAAAACTCTATTAGAACATAGAGAAGAAATATGTTTTTAAAGTTAAATACTAGCTATTGGGGCCAGGTCTGGGAGCCAGAAAAGAATTCTCTAGGCAAGCAACTGCCAAGGTAAGGTGAGAAGCTCTAGACTAGTAACACTTTTTGAGTGTCCCAGTGTTCCCTGGGGGCAGGCTAAAGCTAGGCCCCAACCACAGGGTTTGAGGTTCAATGAAGGGGGCATCCTGCATGCACTGGCCTACTGGAAGCATCCAGATGTTCCCCTGCTGATGGCAGGGGCTTACTCTGTGGCAAAGAATAGAGACTGAGCCTGGAGCAAGGTGGGGCATGCTGTAGTAGCCACCACAAGTCAGTGGCCACCATATACAAGCACCCCAGCTCCTAAAGTCAGCAGCAATGAACACAATAAAACAGGCTGAGAGCAGTGAACCAATTCAGCACAGGATTTCAGAGGGAGGCAGTAAAGGTAGGGACCTCCACTCTTATTGGTCATAGAGGAACCACCAATGGCAGATTCCACAGGTAGCAACCAAAAAGAGCTCTGCATCCAGCACTCCCAGTTAGTAATCTCAAACATTGTCCACTGGGGTCTCTTACAGCTAAAGAGGACTACAGCACATGTGCACACTGTCACTGCACTTCCTTGAGAAATAGTCTATTATGGAATAGGCATGACATGGCTATTGTCATCTAGAACTCTCAACAGCTGTGATTACTCCCAGAGTACCCACATATGATTGGGTCATTAATTTTCCACCATGGATGGGAGATAGATAGGTAGGTAGATGGATGGATGGATAGATAGATAGATTGACTGATAGATAGATATAGATGCAGTTAAAGGTTGCTGAGGTTCTCATGACACCCTACTCCTCCATCTAATACTTAACAAAAAGAGAGATGTTTCTTTAATAGTATAACTGCTTGTAAGTTGCCCATGCTCCTGTATGTAAGCTCATGGTGGTATAAATAAGTACAATTAAATAAATCTATTCTTCACTCTGTCGTTGGTTCCTTATTTGGAGTAGATACATTTTTGTTCATCTCCTCAGGACAATCTCCCATGGCAGAACCTCTCACAAGACTTTGAAGTCCCTGAGCTGTGGCCCAGGGTGGAGCTCAGCTCACAGGGTCATTGGTGAAGAGGGTACCTTTGTCCACTGGCCCTCCCGCCCTCTGATTCTCCTGTAGATGCCCAAGGGCTAACAATGCCACTCCGCCCCACTCACAGACTCTGAGTGAGTGGCTTCAAGTGCTTTTTCTCCTGGCTGATGAGTCTCCAGGGTGGATGTCTAACACCCAGGCTTTTTAAAAAAGACTTACTTTTACTGTCTTTAATTGTATATTCAAGTATGTGTGTTTGAAGTTGCCTGAAGAATCCAGAAGAGGCGTTAGATTCCTTGGAATTAGAGGCAGTTTCCTGTCAACTGACTTTGGTGCTGGGTCCTCCTGAAGAGCAGTAAGGGCTCTCCACTAAGCTATCTTCTTTCTCTGGACTTGTTCAGAGCAAATGTGTACAGCAGACTGGAGCCCAGTATTTGAGGAGGCTATGACATGTCGGGGCAGGATAGGGTGCGGACAGATTTGCTCTTTGATCCTACCTGTGTTTGATTCTAAGTGTCCCTGAAGGAGCCTGCTGTTATTAAAATTATTACAGCTAGCAAAAAATTCAGATGCAAAACTAAACAAGACAAAGTATTTACAGTGATATCAGACAGGCATGGGTGGCTGAGGGAATTGCCCACACTCCGTGTCAATATTTTCAGTCATTAAAATAGTTACTGTTTTGGACTGTTTCCTAGATGATTGGCTGAGGTTTTTTTTTTGTTTTTTTCTTTTCTTTATCTTGATAAACCTCCAGGGCACCTTGTGGCCTTTATTCCCACTTTGTGTAGGGAAAAAGATTCCACAGATGTAGGTCACTGACCTGGCTCCTGGGGGTGGGGCAGGCCTCAGACCTACAGGTCCAGTGGGGACACATCATGCTGTAGTTTCAGCATCTTACTTTTTTATCCACCATGGTCCTGGCTTCCTCTCCAGAGATAGATAGACACTCAGAGTGGGTATAGGTGTTGTGTAGGTAGATAATTAAGCAACTGAAGTATCTGCTACATGAGTATGAGGATCTGGATTTTATCTTCAGCACCCACAGAAAAAGCCAGGCATGGGAGCTAGGGAGATGGTGAACATGAACAGATGCACTCCCAGAGTGGTTATCAACCTTAGTAGATATCAACCTTAGTTTAAATAGTGTCATTGGACACATGCTATGTGTGACGTACAGGTTTTCCTTATGCTTCAAGTCAGGGACAGGACCTAAACTTGATAGTTTGCATAATTGAATGTCCTTGCACAGTAGCTACAGGACAATCCAGGGGTTCTAATCTGTTTCTTCCTTTTGTTTGTTGATTCTGAAACATCAGCTTCCTTCTAGAAGTGTTTTCTCCTCCTGGTGGCAGCTCTGATGTTGCAGCTCCTGCCCATCAGGAAGAAGCTGTATCCTAGCATTCCCAGAAAAAACTGGGGTTCGGTGGCTCTCATGGAGAGATTGCCTAATCCCTGAAATGACCTTTAAGGTTAAAGGATCACAATGAACAATGATCTGGACCAGTGTGCATGTTTTACCTCTTAGCTGGAACTTGAACCACTGTTAGCACATTTTCTGAAGCGGGAGGGATAGTTTCTCTGGGCTTGCATTAGTTAATTTTCTCATCTCTGGGACAGATAGCTGATAATAAACAGGTAAAGAGAAGAGTTATTTGGTTCATGATTGCTTGGCTCCATCATGGCAGTGGGAACATGTGGCAGAGAAAGTTCAAGGTCATGCATGATAAGAAGGAAGAGGAGAGGGCTCAGCAAATCTTCTTCTGGCAAGGCCCTGTCTCCCAAAGTTGTCTCAGCTCGCCAAATATCACTACTGGCTAAGGACTGAGCTTCTAGCTCAGTAGCTTTTGATGGGCAATTCCAGCTATATATAACAGGGTGAATAAAGCATAGTAAGTCTGGATGCACTACAGATGCATTTGCAAACAGTTATTACCCAAACTCTTAGTCTCTGCTTCTGTGAAATGGGTGTCCACAGTGATTTGGTCAGCTATTGAGTTGTGACAGAATATTACAGAGTGAGTTTCTCTAATAGTAACTGCCAATTTCTCCATAATTCTTGATGTTGGAAGTCTAGGATCAAGACATGGATATGGAGAACTCTCCTGCTGGCTTACATGTGGCCTCCCTTAAAATGCATCAACATAGTCTTCTGAATCAGTTTCTCCTTTGTGGGGGCACTAATCATAGCACAAGGGCTCCACCTACATAACCTCATATAATGTTATTATCTCTGCAAGGCCCCTGGTATCCTGGAGGAAAAGATCACAGTGTCTGAATTTTACAAGGACACAATTCACTCTGATGCAGATGGTGTCTACCTCGTTCAGTCAGGGTGAGCACTGAGAGGTCTTACCTCAGAGTCTCAGCAGCGGTTGTCCATGGTGAGTACCAGCTAACAAACAGCATAGCAACTGGTCTTACTTTTTATGTTATTCTGCTTCTGATTGAAGCAATCATCTGCAATCATCTGTTTCTTTGTAGAACGTGATGGCTGTGCATGTATAATTAGTGTGGTCTACATTCTAATCAACATACACAGCATCTTCTCGCCCTTGGTTCCTCATTCACGACTGCAGTCGAGCCCCTAACTAGTCTTCAGCCCCAGTAACCCCTATTCTGTGCCTGAGGTTTTGCCTTTTGTAGAACATCTCACAGAAGGAATCTCCTTCTGACTTGTGTTTGAGTATCTGCACTTGGCACTGCTTTCAGAGACCCATCCATACTGTCACTACAACTTGCCTGCTGGCCCTTTTTGTTGCTGTATAGTATTCCATTTACAGCTTATGGTGTCAGTAGAAATTCTAATTTGCTGCTGCTCGGGGCAGCCACAGCCATGAACATGTTGATCTAGGGCCAAACACAGGGCTTTGTGCAAGAACTTGGCCACTCAACTACATCCTTGCTTTTTTTGAGTCTTTTTTTTTTTGTTATTATGAATAAAGTCACATTTTTTATCCATGTATATCCTTATTCCCCCTCCCACCCCCTCAGGTCACTCTCTCTTCTCCATATCTCCCGATCTCCTCCCCAGCATGGGCAGGAGGTTCCAAGGTCCCAGTATTGTTCAGTTCAGCTCTCCACTCCTGGTAGATCCAGTTTTCTCCCCACAAAATTGAGACTGAGTCAGGTGTTCCTCTAGGGAGAGTGGGATCCAAAGTGTCAGTCCAAGGTGTTTCAGATCCCAAGCTGTTTAGTAGTTATGGTTTGCAGCTTGGACATGCTTTTCTTTTTGCTTTTTTTGTTTAGAGTCCACTAATGAGTGAGTACATCCCCTGCTTATCTTTCTGGGTTTAAGATACCTCGCTCAGGAGGATATTCTCTAAATCCATCCATTTGCTTGCAAATTTTAGGATATCATTTTTTCTTACTGCTGAGTAGTATTACATTGTGTAGATGTACCACAGTTTGTTAATCCATTCTTCAGTTGAGGGCCATTTAGGTTGTTTCCAGGTTCTTGTTATTATGAATAACGCTGCTATGAACATAGTTGAGCTAATGACTTTGGAGTGTGAATGTGCATCTTTAGGGTATACACCCAGAAGTGGTATTGTTAGATCCTTGGGGAGATTGATTCCCAGTTTCCTGAGAAACTGCCATACTGCATTCCAGAGTGGCTGAACAAGCTTACACTCCCACCAACAATGGAGGAGTGCTCCCCTTGTTCTGCAACCTCTCTAGCATAGGCTGTCATCTGTGTCTTTTATCTTAGCCAATCTGACAGGTGTCAGGTGGTATCTCAAAGTTGTTTTGATGTGCATTTCTCTGATGGCTAAAGATGATGAGCACTTTTTCAAGTGCCTTTCAGCCACTTGTAATTCTTCTGCTGAGAATTCCCTTTTTAGGTCTGAACCCCATTTTTTGATTGGGCTATTCAAGGTTTTGGGCTCTAGATTCTTGAGTTCTTTATATATTTTAGAGATCAATCCTCTATCACTTTTAGGGCTGGTGAAAATCTTTTCCCATTCTGTAGGCTGTTGTTTTGTCCTATTGACAGTGTCCTTGGCTTTACAGAAGCTTCTCAGTTTCAGGAGGTCCCACTTATTGATTGTTGTTCTTAGTGTCTGTGCCACTGGAGTTATATTTAGGAAGTGGTCACCTGTGCCAATTCGTAGAAGGGTATTTCCCACTTTCTTTTCTATCAAGTTCAGAGTGGCTGGGTTTATGTTGAGGTCTTTGATCCATTTGGGTTTGAGTTTTGTGCAGGGTGACAGGCTTGGATCTATTTGCATTTTTCTACACACTACCAACCAGCTATGCCAACACCATTTGTTAAAGATACTACCTTTTTTTCCATTGAATATTTTGGGCCTCTTTGTCAAAGATCAGGTGTTCATAGGTTTTTGGGTTGATGCCTGGATCCTCAATTCTATTTTATTGATCCACAAGTCTGTTTTTATGCCAGTACCAGGCTGTTTTTATTACTGTAGCTCTATAGTATAACTTGAAGTCTGGGATGGTGATGCCTCCTGAGGTTCTTTTCTTGAGCAAAATTGTTTTGGCAATCCTGCCTTTTCTGTTATTCCAAATGAAGTTGAGTATTGTTCTTTCAAGGTCTGTGAAATATTGTGTTGGGATTTTGATGGGAAGTGCATTGAATCTGTAGATTGCTTTTGGTAGGATTGCCATTTTTACTATGTTGATCCTACCTATCCAAGAATATGGGAGAGCTTTCCATTTTCTGATATCCTCTTCTTTCTTCAGTGATTTAAAATTTTTATCAAATAGATCTGTTACTTCTTTGGTGATAGTTACTCCAAGGTATTTTATGCTATTTGCAGCTATTGTAAATGGTTTTAGTATTTTCTTTGACTGATGTATCTATTTCTGGTACTGAATCTTCCACTCCAGAGATTCTCTTTTCCATCTCTTGGATTCTGTTGGTTATGCTTGTATCTGTAGTTCCAGCTCTTTCCTTCAGATTTTCTATTTACACCTTTGCCTCATTTTGTGTCTTTTTTATTGCTTTTATTTCAGTTTTTAGTTCCCGGAATGTTTCTTTCATTTTTTGGTTTACCTTTTCTTGGTTTTCTTTCAAGGATTTGTTTATCTCTTCCAATTTTTTATTTGTATTTTCTTGTATTTCTTTACGGGAATTTTTTTATAACTTCTTTGAAGGCTTCAATGATTTTCATAAAGGTGTTTTTGGTATTGTTTCCTTCTGCTTCCTCTTCATTACTCTGTTCAGGTCTTGTAGTTGTAGAACCACCAGTTTCTTCTAGAGTTGTCTTGTTGATCTTTATATTATTATATGTATTTTTGCACTGGCGTCTGCCCATGGCTTCAGTGATTCATGATTAGGCAGCTCCTAGTCAGTTGTGGCAAGAGGGATTGAGTTCTTCCTGTCTCATCTGAGCAAGGGGTCTGTTTGATCTCTGACTCTGCTCTGGGCAGGGGTCTGAATTTCAAGGCCTCAGTCCTTCTCTGATGATGCAGTTTGCCCTGGAGGTGGGGCTGGCTGTGCAATGTCTTCTCTTTTAGGTGTGGCTGGAGGAGCCCCTCACAGCCAAACCCTAGTCCTATTTGCTACAAAGAGTCTGGGATGAAGCACCACAGACTGAGTCTGGTCCCAGAATACAACTTTCCAGGTGGGGAATCAGGTGCCAGGGCCTGCTCACCTCACCTCTGGACGGGGTCTAATTTTCAAAGTCCTCAGTCCTTCTCTGCTGATGCAGTTGGAGCTACATACTTGTTTTTTAAAGTCAGGATCTCATGCTGTGGCCTAGGCTAAACTTGAATGTGTGATCTTTATTCCCTAGCCTTCTAAGTGCTTGGATTTTGGCATGTCTGTCTTGGACTTTTGAGCTTGTTGACACAGAATCTCATTGCCTTATCTTACCTGTGCAGCCCAGGCTGACCTTGATCTTGCCATGACCCTCCCATTCCAGCCTTCTGAGTGCTGGATGCAGGCACAAGCAGTCATGTCACATATAGGCTGTGAGCTTTCCTCAAGAGCTCCTCTTTCCCCTTTACCTCATAGTTTTGTTGGGTGTTCATTAAAAGGCCAGAGTTGCTGCTCTGTGGTAGAGCATTTGCCCAGCATATTGAACCTGGGTGAGGTCCTAGGTTCAATCCCCCCACACACAAAAAAATAAAATCAAAATTATTACATCAACCCATATGGCATGCAAACACACAAGTGAGGAGAACCACCTTCATACACATACACCAAGAACCACCAAGTGTGACCCCACCTATCCCAAATCTACACAGGCACAGCACAGTCCCGATGGTGTATGGGGTGGGATTCTGTCCAGGGTACTGGAGCATTCTACAACATCATGGCTTTGAGAGTCTACTAAAATCCACAGAGTCACAGGCTTTAAATAGGCTAATTTTATTTTGAGAAATGCTACGCAAACTATATTTCAATAAAGTATTAAAATTATTTATTACAGTAATTAAGAATATGACAACTTGGGTGAGCCTATGAGCAAGTGTACCGTCCTGTTTGATCACGGCACTAGCCCTTGGTACTTACTTGTAGTTTAATTAATTCAACACCTTTGTTGGATACTTATTGAGATCTGTGTACTGTGATCAGGACAGACAAGAATACAGACTTTACTCTTGGGGGAAGAAAACAGACTACAGTTGGAGTTACAATAGCTGACACACGCATTACAATTGCTACTTCCACTAAGTCACACTAAGAATTACCTCTTCTTTAATTACAGATGTGCATCCGTGTGCACACACATGCTGGGCAACGACAGTATGGCCTTGTTGGAGGAAGTATGTTACTTGGGACAGGCTTTGAGATCAAAAGCCTCTTCTGCTTCCAGTTTTCTCTCTGATTTTGTGGGTCAAGCTGTGAGTTCTCACTATTCTGCCCCTAGTACCATGGCTCCTGTCTGTGCCCATGCTCTCTGCACTATCATGGATGTAACTAACCCTCTAGAACCATAAGCTAAAAAATAAATGCTTCTGTAGTTGTCTTGGTCATGGTGTTTAATCACAGCAACAGAAAAGTAACTAATACAATATATAAACATATATTGACTTAACCTTCTTACCAGCCTTTAAAGGAAATAGCGACATAATTTTTATCCTTTAGATAGGAACATTAACACCACAGAGAGGGTCAGTAACTCACCCAAAGTCACACAGTAAGAAGAAGGTAAATGGTATTCTGGGACTTGAGGCTCACCATGGGCAGCACTGAGACCTATAGCTTTGACCAATGTGTATTGCTGCTCTGCTGAGGTCACATGCTCTAATGGCATTGGGTCCCAGCTACAGGAGGGACGGGGGACTTAGGGATGTTCCCACTACAGCATAAGCCCTCAGCTTCCATTTCTTCCCCTTATCTCTCACATTTTCCCACATGACCAGCCTCTGGCCTTGACTACACTTCAGATACCCCAGGGAAGGACCCCTAGCCTTGTCCCCAAAAGCCAAGCAGAAATACCACCCCTAGTCATGGACTAAAGGTGTCACTCTCAAAGTACTAGTTAAAGCTTCTTTTCGCTGTGTCCAGGTTTGGAGCTAGGCCCTAGACAGGTGTAATTAATGAGGTCATGCGCATTAGGCCTTAATTGCACAGCACACATGTCCTTATTGAAAGGCCAAGAAACACCACAGGGCTTGTGTACCAAGAGGGCACTAAATAAGGATGCAGAGAGGGGGCAGGGCTGGGGATGCAGGCCAGGGAAGAGAGCTTGCTGGGTGTCTGCAGAGCCCATGTTCAATCCTCAGCACACACATACACACACACACACACACACACACACACACACACACACACACACACACACACGGCTCAGTAAGTAAGAACACTTATTGCTGAAGCCATGAAGGCATGAGTTCAGATCTCAGCACCATGTAAAATGCCACATGTGGCTGTGCACATCTCATCACTCCAGTGCCCAGGGGTGAAGACAAGAGGATTACCAGCCTAGCTCCAGAAAGAACTTGTCTCAAAGAAATAAAAGCCAGGTACCAAGTATCCTTTTCTGGCTTCTGTGTGTGTGCATACACATACACAGAGAAATGCTTTTAAAAGAAGAAGAGAAGGAGATAGTGCCAAGAGAGATCACCCCTGTGACATCTAACTAAAAGATACATTTTTGTTATGTAACTCAGTGCTTTTGGAACTGTGGGTCATGACCCAGAATGAAGTTATGTAACTGGATGTGGGGGTGGGGAAGCCCTGGGGGCAGGCAGTAAATGGTCCTGAAAGCTCAATAAGAAGAGCCCTGAGCAAGCACATAGTGAATCTGAGTTGTCGCTGGCAGCATGCACCCACACTGTGTCAAGAGTCCTCACAGCAGCCATAGTTCTGAACTTACACTGTGCTGCACACAATGTCATATGCTGTCATGGCTTGTAAGGCCAAAGAACACTGCCTAGAATACCTCTACCTTTATCTGAGGCTATTGGAGGTTAATGAGCTGCAGGGTTTTCACTGCACATACAGTTTGTGTTGTTCTCCAGACATAATGGTTTTTTTATAGAGACAATTTCCTACCTACTGCCATGCTTTGGTGTGTGAGTATCAATTAGTACAGCTCCAGATTGTGACATTAGACAAACATACACGCCTATCCCATCAGCATTCGAATGTGCCTTCTCTTTAATAAATGATGCAATTCTATGCATATTCAAGAACTGCTTCAAAACACATCTATTCATGATTTATCATCTGTGTTTGCTTTGGATATCGGTTTTATAGAACTGTGTTTTCTGGTCTGTGTAAAAGTCTCTCAGGCCAAAGGGAAGCTGTGCAGCTTATGGCAGGCACTGTGCTGGCAGCTGGGAGACACTGTGACTGGAGAGAAAGTTTTGAGGGGGCTGAGCCTGACTCAGCAGTTAGAAGCAGTTACTCCTCTTGCAAGGGACCCAAGTTCCTCACAACTGCTTGTAACTTTAGTTCCAGGGATCCAAAGTTCTTTGTGGGTAACTGTATAAGCATGCAAGGATACACACACACACACACACACACACACACACACACACACACACACACACACAAACACACAATGTGGGATGTCTTTCTGTATGCTGTGAATTACCATTGGATAATAAAGGAACTGTGTTTTGGCCTATGGTGAAACAGCTTAGAGACAGGTGGAAATTCTAAGCATAGATAAAGGAGAAGGAGGGAGGAGTCAGACAGAGATTTTGAGAGCTGCTGCCAAGAGAGCAAGATGTAAAAGTACAGGTAAGCCACGAGCCATGTGGCAATAAATAGATTTATTGAAATGGGTTGCATTAAGATGCCAGAGCTGCTAATGGGCTGGAGAGATGGCTCAGAGGTTAAGGAAACTGGCTGCTGTTCCAGAGGGCCTGAGTTCAATTTCCAGCAACCACATGGTGGCTCACAACCATCTAAAATGAGATCTAGCATCCTCTTCTTGCATGCAGGCAGAACACCGTATACATAATAATTTTTTTTTTTTTTTTTAAAGAGCTGCTAACTGAAGAGAGTAGACTTAGTTCAAGAAACCCCATTTTGTATTCTGGCAGTCATTTTGTACTAAAATAGAGTTCAGTTTAACATTCCTGGCAGGTGCTTCCCCAGTTTCAAGAAAGAATGGGCTAAGCCTATCTAAGGACACCTGGATGACCCACCCCTCAGGCAGTAAAAACCTGCAAGCCACACTACCCAGGTGGGGCCCAGGAATGTTAAGCTGTAAGAAGTCCCTAAGCATCAGTTCACACCTGCAGTCTTGACCCCAAGTAACCCTGCCTCATGGTCTTTGCCTATAAAAAGCCTGTGGAACTTGAGGTGCTCAGCTCTTCCCTGCACAACACCCATGGGGTGCAAGTGTGGTGCGGAGAACAAGCTCCCTGCTTGTATCGTGCTGACAATAAACCTTGCTGTTGCATTTTGGACATCTCTGTCTCCAGTGGTCTCTTGGGTGACGGAGATTGAGGCATTACACTAGCAAGAAGCCTGAGCCATAGACTAAGCAGTTTGTAATTAATATAAATCTTTGAGCGATTATTTTGAACTAAATCTGGGAGCTAGTCTGGGCCGCAAACTTTACATTACACACACACAATGAAACCATATCATTAAACATTTTTAAAGTTTTGAGATGTGGTCTTTTGCTGGAACCCATCTCCAGGCTACTGTTATGTGGACCTGGTACATACCTTTCTGAAACTGTCTGTAATATATTCAGGGATTTTACAAGCTGGTTAGGAAATACAGCTGCTAGTATAACTATAACAGAAGTATCCCCTAAGTACAGTACACTACATAAAAGGTGACACAGGAGACATGCATTCCAAGTGCCCATCTTTTGAAGTTCACGATTCCTGCAGAGACTGGTGCATAAGTGCCCATCTCTCCTGAAATTCAAATCACTGCTCAACATGGGAAGCTTCAAACAGGTCATATAAGGGTGTCTACACCACAGAGATCAGCACACACTCTAAGTCAGCACTTGATCAAGTATTATTTGTCCAGACTTAAGAAAAAAAGAGAAAATGTTAATAATAAACTTATCATGTCAATGGGCAGGAGCTACTGGTTGATGTGTGAAGTTGTGACATTATGTGCTCATGGTCCTACTGTCCCTTACTCTCCAAAGTAAGCCAAGTTAGCTGTGA
The DNA here is from genome assembly GCA_004025045.1 of Sigmodon hispidus. Classification (NCBI taxonomy): domain Eukaryota; kingdom Metazoa; phylum Chordata; class Mammalia; order Rodentia; family Cricetidae; genus Sigmodon; species Sigmodon hispidus. The sequence continues at coordinate 62,551 of PVIH01005651.1, forward strand.
ACATTCATGGGAGTTTGTACTCACATCGATTGTAGCCATTGGCTACACAGAACCGATGAAAAACATTTTGCAAAAATTAGTTAGGTTTGTGACACAAATAGTGAGTATCCTGTGATTATTTTCAAACAGTTTTACATCATTTATATCAATGCAATGTATAGTAAATGTGTGTGAGTATGTGAGTACATATAACAATATATAATATAATTTTATATATATATACATGTAGATGTGAATACATACGTGTGCATATATGTGTCTGTCCCTATACTGGGGATACAGTCACTAAACTACCATTCATTGTCCAGCCTGCATTAAACTTGACAGCACACATACCTGCCCAAAGTCATAAGCTTAGGGCTCCAGATGTCCCCAGCCTCTCCAGTCCCAGACAGTGTTGTGATCTCTCCCCATCTTCCAGGAAGCAGAGGAGTACCTGGGGAAGACAGAGTGCCACTGGGCTTGCATGACTTTGTTTCCCAGTCCTCTAGGTGGGGCACAAGTAGTTAAGCCATAGTCCTAAGAAGCTCAACGTTTTTCTTGACACTAGTTCTGGGATGGCCCTTGGACTAGCATTTGCATGCTTAGGTATTACACCAGGAGCAATGTCAACAAGGCCCACACAGAACTGCTCAACATTCACAGAAGATTGTTTCCTGATTCCTTGCTTTCCCCATTGCCTTGACAAAATGACTGACTCTTTTCCCCTTCCCTCTCCTCTCCCCTCACCTCTTTTTCCTTCCCCTCCCCTCCTCTCTCTTCCCCACCTTTCATGAATGAATGAAGTAAAAGGACATGACTGCTTCTTCATACGGTGGAAGAGAAAGTTTATTGTAAGGAAGAGCAGAGGCAGAGATATCTGGAAGAGTCCGTACAGGGCATGAGTGGTCTACTGAGCACTGTCATGTGAGGAAAATTGGGAGAGGAAAGGCCAGAAGAGAAACAGGAGCAATGGCCAAGAGGACAAGAGACAAGGTTTAGCTTAGGCAAACTGGCTGGGCTACATAGGGAAGAGCAGCCCAGCCTAGTCCCTGGGCCGATGATGTTCAGGGTAGGGATGGGTATGCCACCCAGGAGGATCCAGTAACAGAGAGGGACTGAGTTTGACCTAGCATTCCCCCCACTCTTCTCTTCTTCCTCCCATTCCCCCTCCTCTTTCTTCTTCTTCCTCCTCTTCCTCCTCCTTCTCCAGTTTCAATAAGTAACAGTGCAGTATTCTGTACCTTATAAGATTGGGGTAATTTTCTTTTCTTTACTCTTACATTTACTTATCTTGTCAGCATGTGCATGTGTGTAGAGGGGTGTTACACATATGACATGGAGCACGTGTGGACATTAGAAGACAGCATGTGAGAGTTTGTTCTTTTTCTTTTATTCTACCATGGCCATGCCAAGAACTGAGGTGGGGTCATGAGTCTTGGCAAGCACCTTTACCCCCTGGGCCATCTCAGTAGCTTGTGGGAGGTTGAGGATTTTTCTAAATCTTTCTATAACTAAAATTTCTTCCTTTGCAGCATCCAAAATTATACATACTGCAAGCCAAGGAAGAGAAGCCTGGGCCTAAGGTGTCTAGAAGAAATCTCCAAGATATGCTTGTTTTCTACAAGGAGGTAAGGTAGGAGACTCAGTTCATGTTCCTGTCAGGAAATCCTCCAGCAGTTTGGGTCACAGCTTCTCTAGTGACCCAGTTCACCAGGACTTATTCTCACTCATGAACACTCCCACATCTTCCATGGGATCAGAAAGCAGGAGCAGCTATCAGCTTAGGAGGCAAGAAATTAATGGGAATGGTCCTTATGAGGATGGTAACATCCCAGATGCAGGATCACAGTTTTTAGATGGTGTGAGTCCATGGCCAATGACTGCTTGGTCCTCTGCATAAGCTTCTGGATTGCAGTCCAACAAGGATCTGGTCAGGACTTAGTTTCTTTCTACCATCACATGTTGGTGTACTTGGTGATGACAGATACAGTTTGTCCCATTGCTGGGCAGCCTTTGAAAGCTGGGATTTCTTGGACTCCTGGTTGATTTCTTCTCTTTACCATGTTCTGCCACAGGCTTGTGGTAATGTTCTTTGCCATGGGGGAGGGGTGTTACTGAATTTAGGAACATGATGCCTCCCTTCACCTGGGTTAGCCTTGGAAGCCTCCAGAAAGAAAACTTTACTCTCAGGACCAACTTTTCTTTGTATTTAGTCTAGGACCTGAATCCAAGGGATGAATCTGCCCACACTCAGAGTGAATCTTCCTTTGTTCAGTTACCTGTAGTTGGAAGTTTCTATCTCAGCAGAAACTCTCAAATACCCAGCAGCTGCTTCCCAAATAATTGACTTAGAGGCTTAATATTATAGTAAATGATGGGCCAGTAGATCAAGCATATTATTAACTAGCTCTTATACTTAAATTAACCCACAATTCTTTTTTTTTTAAGATGTTGATTTATTTATTTTTTTATGAATAAAGTCATATTTTTTAATCCATGTATCCCCTTGTTCAGACTCCCATCCTCCTCCCAGCCCTCCCCATCACTCACTCTTCTTCCCATTACTTTATCTTCTCCCCAGCAAGGGCAGGAGGTCCCAAGGTCCCAAAGTGTTTAGTTCAGCATTCACTCCTGGTAGATCCAGTTTTCTCACCCCAACATCAAGACTGAGTCAGGTGTTCCTCTGGAGGGAATGGGCTCCAAGGTGCCTGTCCGAGGTGTTTCAGATCCCAAGCTGTACAGTGGTAGTGGTTTGCAGCTTGGACATTCTTATCTTTTTGTTTAAAGTCCACTAAGTAAGTACATCCCCTGCTTATTATTCTTCATTTGTGATACCTGAGAATCAATCTCCCCTAGGATCCAACAATACCATTATTGGGCATATACCCTAAAGATGAACATTCGCATTACAAAGGCATTAGCTCAACTATGTTCATAACAGCATTGTTGATAACCCACAATTCTTATCTATGTTTAGCAAAATGGCATGGTACCTTTTCTCAGTCCAGCATTCTTTCCTCTGCATCTGGCTGGTGACAATGTCCCTGCCTTTCCTCTTCCCAAGATTCTCCTAGTCACTTATACTTCTTGCATGGCTACTGGCCAACCAGCATTTTATTAAACCAATATGAGTGACAATGCTTACAGTGTGCAAGAGCATTATTCCATAGCAGTTACTCTTTCTAGAAACCCTCTCATAGCACATCCAAAGATGGTTTTCATTGTGATGCTAAATCTTGTTATTCTGACAATGAAGGTTAATTATCAGAAGCCCCAAATTGAAACAATCCAAATGTTCATCCACAGACAATTGGGTGAACAGGCTGTGGTATATCCATATTGGTGAATACTATTCAGCAAAGAAAATGAAAGAGCAATTGATATACACAGCACACACAAGTCTCAAATGATTGTGCTCAGCTCCTTTTTATAGAACATTCTAGAAGAGTTAAGTATATAAGAAAAAAAAAATAGACAGGTTAGAAGATGTCATGAACCAGAGGAGAACAGTGTGGCACAGTGTGGGATAAACTGTTGAGGCAATATATATATATATTAGGCATTCAATGGCAGCTGTATGTGTGTCCCACTTGTCAAGACTGTGCATTAATCATGGGTCAATTTATCATGTGATGTTTATACCTCACAGAGATGTTTAAAAGTGGTATTTGCACAGGTTGGAACAAGCTCTCTTAATTTCCTAACTTCTAAAATGATAAAATAATTGTTATAGTCTTCAGCTAAAGGAGAGGGTACTGAAAACCTTTAGCCCAGTGCCTAGGATATGGCATGCAGAGCATCAGTTTGCCAACAGTTTTCTCATTGGTCAAGTTATAAATGGTCTCCAGAGATTTATGCACTGAGAACATCCTTGGCATCTATGATATACCAGGAAACAAAAGCAGCAGTGATGGCAGCTTTCTTGGTGTTTTTTTGTTTGGTTTTGTTTTAAGACTAAGCACCTTTCCATGCATTAAGGCTGGGCAAGTCGAGTGTGAGTAGGGTCCCAAAAGCCAGCAAAGGAGTCAGAGACAGTTCCTTGTTGACACTGTTAGAAATCCCACCAGAGGACCAAGCTACACACCATCACATATATTCACAGATCCTCAGTCTCATGCAGGCTCCCTGGTTGTCAATTGAGTCTCTGTGAGCACATATAAGCTCAGGTTAGTTGATTAGTTGCATTTTCCTGTCATGCCTTTATGGTGTTTTATCTCAGGGATAGAAACCCTCACTGAGACAGACAGTTCTGAGGGTCTGGGAGCACTCATTAGCTTTCTCTCTGCCATGACCTACATGACAAGAAGTCACTTAAGGGAGGGAGGAAGGACTACTTCCTTCAGTGAGGCTCCCCCTTCTAAAGTGTCCACAACTGTCCATGACCATGCCTTAGGGTGGGAACCAAGTGTTCAAAACACATGGGCCTATGGGGGACATTTCCCGCTCATACCATAATGTAGAAATGAAGAAGAAATAAAGCAAGGAACAGAAAGGGCTTTGGGGCTGTGCAGTCTGTAGTTTTTAAGCAGGGTGCCCAGGAGAGGCTTTACAGAGCAATAGCATTTTACAGGTACCTGAGGAAGTTACCCAACACTGGAGAGAGGGGGTCAGGGAGAGGTGGGGTTGAAGATGACAGTTTCCTAAAGGCCAAATGAACTCTGCAAGGGGTAGGAACACCCCTCTGTCCATAGCATCCAATGTAATGATGTCATGAGATCAGAAGCACAGAAAAGACAAGTGAAGAAAGTCTGAAAGCCAAATCCCTAAGTCCTTGCATTTAGAAATCACCTTGGCCATATTAGCTGTGTGGCCTCAGTTTAATCTTTCTACGTCTCAGAGCCTCAATGCCTTACTTGAGGCAAGATGACAATGTCTTCTCTAGAGGAGGGTTGAGGCCTAAAGGAAAGAGCACACTAGCATTCTAACACAACCCCAGCTGTTGCCTCTCTGTCACAAGACCCCCTTTAGATCTATAAGGTTTGTGTGTGCGTTAGTTAGTGTTCTGTTATTGTGACTAATTACCTGGAGACAAATCAGCTTGCATAGAGGTAAAGTTTATTTTGGCCGCTGTGTCTAGAGGTTTCACTGTGGTTAGTTGGCTCTGTTGGTTTTGGACCCATGGTGAGGCAGTGCATGTCAGGACGCCTGCCTGAGATAGAGTACAACTACTAGCTTCAAGGCTCAGACTTTAAAATACAGGAAGAGGAAGCTGTGTGTCCAATAGCTAAAGTCCTCTTGCTAGGTCCTGCCCCATAAAGACGCTACCATCATCTCTCAATCATGCTAAATTGAAGATTCGGCCTTTAACAAATGCATCATGTGTGAGGGTGGAGGCAGGAGGGAGGCAGCCTTATCCAAACTCCAGCAGCATGTCACTGTCATTGGGACTACGGAAAACTCTGGAACAATTAGAGGGCTCCCCTCTGCCATCCTAACCCTGCTTTTCTGACTCTCCAATTAGCACATGCCATTCCCACACTTCTCCAAAAGCGGTTTTTAAATTGGTATTCATGAATTTATAGGCACGGATGCTGGCTCCCCACTTAGTCTTTAAAGTGCTTTGAAGAGCATCTCTGACACTTGACACAGTTGATGAGCATTCCCCCGACACAGAAGCAGAGCCATTCCACTTTTGTCAGAGCTGGGCCTCCTGGGGAGACTTTGGAGAAGAACTAGCTTTCTACAACATTTTAATTGTAAGTGGAGTTCATTAGTTTAGATACCATTATAATAAATTGCCTGTCCATGGCTGCACATCTTAGCAAAATGGACAGCGTAGTGATTGGAGTCCCCATATTTGGAGAATGACCCTGTAATAAAGCCATGCTGGATAACAGGGGCAGATTGGTCCTCCACCAGACCAGTTATTTTCCTCAAGAGGTAGAGCCTCAGTCTAGAGATAAAAATAGGAGCCTGGGCCTCTCGGAAGAATATTAACATTGACGTTCATGGGCAAATTCAATTACGGCAGCTGCCTGCTGAAAGCCCTGTGCACTTTTCCATCATATTTAGGAGAGAGCTCTGTCAAATAACACTGAGAATAGAAACATGCCTCCTCAACTAATAGAGAATAAACATGTGTCAGGTGTTTATTTAACCAGCTAATGAGAGAAGCAGCCACGTGCTAGAGATGGTTCACGAAGCCTCTTAGGACAGGTTTCTGTGTGTCCAGCAAGAGTAATTGAGGGAGTAAGGATTTATTTGTTGGTTTTAAAAATTAGAAACAAAAGAAGCAGAAGGATGGCTCAGCGGGTAAAGCACTCAACTTGTACAAAGAAAGACTGAATTTGAGCCCCCAGAACTCCATAAAACAGCTGGGTATGGACCAGTGAAATGGACCTTGGGTAAAGAACTGTACACACCTAGGGACCCAGCTTTGATCCTTGGAGCTCACATAAAGGTGGAAAGAGAGAACCAGCTCCACAGATTGTCCTCTGACCACACAGGTGTCTTTCAATGCATTTACAATCACACAAACATGCCTACACACATTCACATGCATATATTTTCCCCCTTCCTTCCTTCTTTCCTCCCTCCCTTCCTTCCTTTTTTTGAAAGCAGGGAGTGGTGGCATAGCCCCTAATCAGCACTGGAGGGGTGGAGTCAGGTGAATTCCCGGAGCTCACTGAAATTGTTAAATTTCAAACCTGGGACAAATGGCTGAGGTGTCTATTTAACATATCAAAGCTGAACCTGGCCATCAAATTCTCCCAGCATCCCTTATCCCCTACCTAGTACAGAGCATAGATGACAGCATACCCTGCCCCCTACTCGGAACTCCCTAGCCCAGGGGCTGGGCTGCCCTTCCTTCAGAGGATCTTCCCTATATAATCTAGACATTTGGTTATCTGCTCCTTTTCTGTACCTTTGACTTCCTGGCTGCTGTACATGATTCCCTTCTTTCTCCTTCCCCTCCTTCTCCCTAGATGGCCCAGTTCAATCTGGTCTTGTCTACTCTGAACTTTGCCAGATGCCCCTGCCTCTAACTATGTTTTCCCACATCTTTCTTTCTCTCTTTTTTTAAATATTTTATTTTTATTTTATGTGAATTGGTGTTTTGAGTGCCTGCATAACTGTGTAAGGGTGTCAGATTTTGGAATTACAGACAATTATTAGTTGCAATGTGGATGCTGGGAATCAAACTCAGGTCCTCTGGAAGAACAATCAGTGCTCTTAATTGCTGAGCCATCTCTCCAGCATCTCCCATCTCCCCTATATATTTATAATAAACTTTCTCCTCCACCATACCTAAGAGCAGTCATTCCTTTCCTTTTACGTTTGGAAATAAAACAATGTAACTTGAGGGTCTGAGAGGCAATACCTGAGTCTGCTACTACTATTACTACTACTACTACTACTTACTTCACACACACAAGGTATTTGTGTGCACACCTCCAACATATACATGTGTACATACAAAATCAGAGGCAAAGTCACTGATACACTTGGATGTTAGGGATGTGAGCTTTGACTATCTCCCCTACTGTACAAGACCCATCTGCCTCCCTCAGGATGTTGGTCTTACAGCTTACACCACACTCTATAGCAGACAGGTCTAACTAGTCGATAGGAAGACCAGATGAGGTTACAATTCCCATACAGAATGAAGGAGGTTATAGGGGTACCTGGAAAATTGCTCTAACTCAATGTCAAAGAGCCTGTAGCCTACCTCCCAGTCAATTTCTGGGATTCAAATAGTCCTTCTGAACAGTGCTGAGTTTTCAATATGGCTAACAAGCCTAACCCAGCTCCTTCCTGTGCACCTGGCACCAACTTTGTAACTCTGGCTAACATTACTACAAATCAAATGTGGCAAATTTCTTCCCAACTCCAGGCACAGCAACTTCCTCTCTCTGTTATCATGACCATTTTCAGCCATCTTCTCTGGTGCTTCAAAAGCTCAGCTGAGATCAGTTTTCAAATTCTATGAGCTAGTTCATGTCCCTGGCAGAAATTCCGGGAAGGCAGTGGAAGATACCTTCACACCTCAATGTGCCTAGTGCTCCAGACTGGCTGGTATAGAAGCTCCCAGGGGAAATGGCTTGCCAGTTCTCGGAGACCAGGCCCAGACACAAAGCATGAAAAACACAGCATGGAAAGAAGGCCATGCTTTTCTTGGCTTCAGAGCTCACTGGCTCTGCAGAATAGGGACTTGGCATCTGGAGCTATCTCTGAGCCAAACAGCCTTGCACCTGGCTAAGAAGGGCTGTTTAGAAAACATGGGACACCAAGACAGGAGACACACACATGTTTACCTTTTCCAGGGTTTTCAGAAAGATTTTGAATAGTCTTAAATTAATGGTTGAAAGACCCTAAGTTCTAAGGCCTGGCCCAGGCATTTCAGTTCAAGTATTCAGCAGAGCACCCCCATGTGAACAAGGAACTAAAAGTCTAAAAGTCTGTTCCAGGAAACAGAGTGATTCAGCCCAGATGGCTGTAATCAACTCAGATGACCATTAGGACATAATGGTCGAACCTGTGATTCAAATACCAGAAGTTCCGAGCAAAATAGCTGTGACCTTTGCCAACACCCTGTTGTAAAAAAAACCCTAAGAGTTCTCAGAAAAGCCCCCAGCTGACCTTAAGGCAACCCCATGACTATTGTGAACAACCTTATGATTATAGTATGACCTTTAAAGTGACCAATCATGAATTGTCCCAGTTGTTATGGTGATTTTGTGGTTTTAGCCTTTAAAAGGAATATGAGATTGTTAATCAGTGCTACTCTCTTGTTCCGAAGGCAAAGAGGTAGCCCGCCTGTACAGATGAAATTCAATAAACCCTCTTGCTATTTGCATCAACTGGACTGGAGTCTGGGTTCTTAGGGCCCCCCTTCCCAAGAAGATAGTACCCTGACTCCAGGGTCTATCATTTGAGGGCTCATCCGGGATATTGGGGGTGCCCCTGGATCCCCACTCTGGAACTGGTTGGAGGTAAGAATGAGCTCAAATTATTCTGTGTTTGTTGTGTCCCTGTCTCTTGTCTGGGCGATTTGGCATCTGTATTTTTGTGCCTGCACAGGACCAGTGTTGTTGGATCAGTAGAGGAGGCAGGCAGATGTGCATTGAGTCTGATACCCCCGGTCCTCTCCCTGGGGGTCTCCTCTAGGGTTGTCTGGAGGAAGGAAGGAGACTTGGTGTCTTCCCTTACCAAGGAACAGAGCCGTTCAACGCCACTCATATCTGTATCTATATTTTCAGTCTGTAGCCCAGTCGCCCATCATGTGGATTGTGTTTCAATTGTTTCAGTGTTTTCTGGAGTCTGTCTAAAATGGTCTCTTCCTTCTATTCTTCTAAAACTCACTGAAATGGGACAACACACAACCACCCCTTTGAGTTTAACCCTAGACCATTGGAAAGATGTCTTAACTTGGGCACACAACACCTCCCTAGAAGTCAAGAAAAAGAAATGGATCACTCTCTGTTCCTCAGAATGGCTGACCTTTGAGGTAGGCTGGCCTAGGGACGGAATCTTTAACATCGATGTTATTTTTCAGGTGAAGGCTTGTGTTTATGACCAGGGACTACATGGGCATTCAGACCAAGTGCCTTACATCTCAGTCTGGGAGGACTTAGCTAAAAACCCACTTCCCTGGGTGAAACCATTCCTCTCCATCTCCTCTACTCCTGGGCCTTGGAGTCCCACTCTTGATCATGTACTCCTCTTATCTCCCTGCCTGCTGGTAACCCTCTCCCTCCTCTCCCATCTGTCCCTGCTGCTACTTGACCCACCTCTTCCACCTCTTCCCTTTACCATCTCAAGGAAATACAACATGAAGACCAGGACCACAGGAAGAAGCCCCTGGTTCTTCCCAAGAGCCAGGGGGACCTGTTACTAATGGACCAACCCCCTCCTTATGCAGGCCCTATACTGAGACAGGAGGGGCCCCCAGCAGAGGTCACGCACAATGCAGACTCCTCCCACTGGGACTCATCTCAATACCGATCCTTCTCCCCCCCAGCAGCAGCCTGCACCTCTGTCAAGATAGGACAAGGGAGGAGGAGGACGCCTGGATGTCACAAGCTTATCCTATTTGTTTAGTGGCTGACCATGCCCAGTATTGGCTGTTCTCTGCTTCTGATCTCTACAACTGGAAAATTCATAACTTTTCTTTCTCCCAGGACCCCCAAGGATTAACTGGGTTGATAGAGTCAATCCTGCTGACTCATCAGCCCATGTGGGAAGATTGCCAGCAGCTTTTGCAGATCCTCCTCATGACAGTGGAGAGACAGTGCATCTTCCTGGAGGTTCACAAAACTGTGCCAGGGGACGATGATAGACCCACCCAACTGCCGAATGAGATCAACAATGTGTTTCCCTTGACTCGACCTAACTGGAACTTCAACACCAGGGCAAGTAGGGATGGACTTTGCCTCTATTGCCAGATTCTCCTGGAAGGTTTCAAGGGGGCAGAAGGATGCCTCACCAATTTGGCTAAGATATGTGCTATAGTCCAAGGGTCAGAGGAAACCCCTCTGGGGTTTTTAGAGAGGCTGATGGAGGGATACCATATGTATACTCCCTTCACTCCCCATGCACAGGATAGACAGGCTGAGGTCATCATGTCCTTCATAGGACAGTTTGTGCCCGATATCTGCACTAAGCTAAAGAGTCTCAAGGGGCTGCAGGGATATACTCTGCAAGATCTAGTGAAAGAAGCTGAAAAGATTTTTAACAAAAGGGAGACATCAGAAGAAAAGGAGGAAAGATTGCGTAGAGAGCAAGAGTAGAGAGAGGACCTGAGAGACAAGAAATGAAAGAGTTGACCAAGATCCTGGCCAATGTAGTTACAGGGTCAGAACAGAACAGGCCTAGAAAGAACAAATACCTGGGAGACAAATGGAAGCCACGGGTAGAACATGACCAATGTGCCTATTGCAAAGAGAAAAGACATTGGGTCAAAGATTGTCTGGTTCGCACTCAAAAGGGAAAGACATGCAAGCCCGTCAGGGTGCTGTCCTTGGAAGAAGACTAGGTGAGGTGAGTCAGGGCCAGGACCCCCTACCTGATCCCCAAGTAAAGCTAAAAGTGGGAGGCCAAACAGTGACTTTCCTGGTGGACACTGGAGAACAACATTCAGTCCTCACCCAGGCCAGAGGACCTCTGAGATCCAAAACATCTTGGGTCCAGGGTACCACTGAGGGAAAATTATACAATTGGACATCAGAGAGGGAGGTCCATCTATCTACTGGAAGAGTAACCCACTTTTTCCTGCTAGTACCAGACTGCCCCTATCCATTGCTGGGGAAGGACCTCCTCTCCCAAGTAGGGGCCCAGATCTACTACCATGAAAAAGGGCTTCAGTAGCGGACCCTAAGGGCCAGCCTCCCCAAGTGTTGACAATAAGTCTGGAAGATGAACATCAGCTACATGAGGCCCTCTCGAAGGTCCCACAAATAGACCCTAAATGACTCAATAACTATCCTCAAGCCTGGGCTGACATAGAGGGCATGGGGTTGGCCACTCAGCAACCACCATAGTTGATAAATCTAAAACCAACAGCCACCCCTGTGTCTATCTGCCAATATCCCATGACCAAAGAGGCAAAAGAGGGATTAAGTCCTCACATCCAGAGACTGCTACAGTTAGGCATCTTGAAGACTTGCCAATCAGCATGGAACACTCTGCTGCTGCTGGTTAAGAAACCTGGCACTAATGATTATAGGCCGGTTCAGGACCTGAGAGAGATAAACCAGAGTACTGAGGACATTCATCCTACTGTGCATAACCCCTACAACCTGTTGAGCACACTGCACCCTGGGCATGTTTGGTATACAGTGCTAGACTTAAAAGATGCCTTTTTCTGCTTAAGACTGAGCCTCAGCCAAGTAAGCCCAAATTTGCCAGATAGAAGTGACTTACTTACGATATCTTCTGAGAGGGGGACAGAGATGACTAACTGAGGGGCACAAATCAGCCGTGACTTTTATACCCCAGCCCACCAGAGCAAAGAAACTGAGAGAATTCCTGGGGAGCACAGGATTCTTCTGCCTCTGGATACCGAGATTCGCTGAGATGGTGGCCCCACTATACCCCCTCACTAAAGCTGGCTCTTCCTTTGTCTAGGGTGAGCATCAACAACAGGCCTTTGATGATATAAAAAGGGCTCTAATATCTGCCCCAGCTTTAAGCCTCCCTGAAATAAAAACCATTCACTTTATACGTAGATCAGCATAGAGGGGTAGCCAAAGGGGTCCTGACTCAACAGCTGGGACCCTGGAAGAGACCAGTGGCATATTTCTCTAAGAAATTAGACAACGTGGCAGCAGGATGGCCCTCATGCCTCCGCATGATAGCTGTGGTGGCAACTCTGGTCTAAGACTTTGACCAGCTCACCTTGGGACAGCCTCTCATGGTGATGGCACCACATGCCACAGAGACAGTGATTCAGCAGCCCCCTGCCAGTAGCTCTCAAACATCAGAATCATCCACTATCAGGCCATGTTCTTAAATCCTGAGCAGATCTGGTTTGGGACAGTCACCTCCTCAACCCGGCCACGCTGCCTCCCGAGATGGGGAGCAGAAGTCGCTGTGGAACACAACTGCCACCATGTATTGGCTGAGACCCAGAGCACATGGTAAGGCCTGACAGACCAGCTGCTTCCTAAAGAAGACTTCACCTGGTACACAGATGAAAGCAGTTTCTTGTATCAGGGTGAACATAGGGTTGGAGCAGCCATGGTAGACGGTACTACCCAGAACTTCAGCTCACAAAGCAGAACTATGGCTCTCATTCAAGCCTTGAAGATGGCTCAAGGTAAGGCCATTAATGCTTATACTGACAGCAGGTGTGCCTTTGCCACTGCACATATCCATGGGGAAATCTACAAAAGAATAGGACTGTTGACATCGGCTGGTAAAGACATAAAAAATAAACAAAAATTCTGGACCTCCTAGAAGCTATCCATCTACCTAAGAGACTAAGCATTATTCATTGCCTGGGCCACCAAAAGGGAGATGACCCAGTGGCCTGGGGAAATAAGATGGCAGATGAAACGGCCAAAGCTGCTGCCTTGGGAAAGCCAGTGCTTGCTTTACAGGCAACTGAAGAACAACCACGACCACCCAGATATAAATACTCAGAAAAAGACCTAGACTTTGTTGAACAACTCAGAGCACACTACGATGAGTTGGACGAAACTTAGAAGCTAGAGGGTAGAGTAGTTCTGCCCCATAAAAAGGTTAAGAACCTGGTGACTGATCTCCACTGCCTGACTCACCTAGGACACAAAAAGCTTAGAGAACTGCTACAGAGGGAAAGGCAGTTCTACTACATACCCAATCTAAATTCCCTGATCAAAGAAATCATGGAGTCATGCGTCCCCTGTGCCAGAGTAAATGCCAACCACCAGGCATTGCCAGAGGGGATACCCATGTGAGGATCCCGTCCAGGAACCAACTAGGAAGTAGATTTCACGGAAGTCAGTGCTGGACGATATAGAACTAAGTATCTTCTAGTCTTTGGAGACGCATTGTCTGGATGGGTAGAAGCCTTCCCCACAAAGAAGGGAACAGCTCAAGTGGGGGTCAAGAAGATTTTAGAAGACATCTTCCCCCATTTTTGCCTGCCAAAGGTAATAGGGTCTGATAATGGCCCTGCCTTCATCTCCCAGGTAAGTCAGCTGATGGCCAGGATATTGGGGATAGATTGGAAATTACATTGTGCATACCAACCCCAGACCTCAGGATAGGTAGAATGTATGAATAGGACTCTAAAAGAGACCCTCACCAAATTAGCGATGGAAACTGACACTAGAAACTGGGTCAAACTCCTCCCCATGGCCCTGTTCTGAGTCCAGAACACTCCAACTTTCTTCGGATTAACCCCCTATGATATCCTCTATGGTGGCCCTTCCCTGATAGCAGACCTGTTGGGACCTGACTCATGCTCTTTTACAAAATCCCCCAATCTCCAGGCTTGACTAAAGGCCCTGCAGCTCATCCAGGACCAGGTGAGGAAGCCACTGGCAGCAGTGTACCAGTCCAGCCCACCCCAGCTGCCTCATTCCAACCAGATCGGGGATTCTGTCTTTGTCTGCAGACACCAAGTTAAAACTCTAGAACCCAACTGGAAGGGACCCTATATGGTTCTGCTGACCACACCAACAGCTGTTAAGGTTGACAGGATTGCTGCCTGGATCCAGGCCTCCCACGTCAAATCAGCTCCTCCCGAGACCAGACCCGAGACCAGCGAAGACTACTCCGAGATGCTCAGATGGAAGCTTCAGTGTACCCCAAATCCCCTAAAGCTCAGAATCTCAAAAGCCTGATTCTGACCCTCCTGATGGGGTGATGGGAACAGCACCTGCCGGCAACCTCCACCTACTGGGAACTACTACTTGGACCCTGTCCATTGTGGACACTGATGTCATCCTAGATACCAGATCCACAGTGGACCTTACGGGACCGGATGCCCACAAGAACTAAGAGCAAACCTCCTGACTATTCTTGAAACCTTGGGTCAGCAGACTTTGGGTGTAGCCTGGTTTGATGATTGGAGCCCTGCAGTTTGAGTGCAGCATCAGTGCCCTTAGCTGAGACTGGCACTCCCAGCTGCTTGCATCTGGCCATGCCAGAGGAGAGGCGGCGGGTGTGGTGCAGGAGCTGGTGCAGGTGCTAATGCACCTTCTGGAAGCTGAGAGACAGGAATACGCATGCACCAAGGCACAGGAAGCGGAGGATCAGCAGGTGCATGTCCTGGCACAGCTGCTGCGTGTCTGGGGCTCCCCTCATGCCTCAGAACCCCCTTTCCCCTCCAGACGACAACCTGGATCCTCCTGCAGCACAGCTTGCTCATGCTCTGCTCCGTGCTCACCTAGACCCCATGTCCCTTGCAGCTCAGCTTGTCCCTGCACCTGCCGCTGTGCTGCACTCCTGGCCCCCAGTATACGATGATGTGCCCTTTGCTTATCTTGCTCTTGCTACTATCTTTTGGTCCATGTATTTAATAGGTTACTACAGTTTATTACAAAAAGGCTGTCGGTCATACAGGCCTTTATTCTTAACCAGTCATGTATTGCCCCAGTTGCTATGGTGATTTTGTGAGTTTTTTAGCCTTTAAAAGGAATATGAGATTGTTAATCAGGGTTACTCTCTTGTTCCCACGGCACAGAGGTAGCCTGCCTGTACAGATGAAATAAACCCTCTTGGTATTTGCATCAACTGGACTGGTGTCTGGGTTTTGGGGCCCCCTTCCCAAGAGGATAGTACCCTGACTCTAGGGCCTATCATGGTCAACATTCACAAGTTTTGTTGTTTGTTAATCTTTTGTTCTGAGACAAGGTCACACTATGTAGTACAGCCCCAGCTGCCCTTTAGCTTGTAGAGATTCACCCATTTCTACTTCCCAAGTGTTGGGATTAAAGGCCTGTACCACTAGGGCTGGAAAGACCTGGAATTTAACCATACCAAAGTTCCAGTTCCTCATGAAAATTCTTTTTTTTTAAATTTATTTTTATTTTATGTGAATTGGTATTTTGCCTGCATGTATAACTGTGTAAGGGTATTAGATTTTCAAACTGAACTACAGACAGTTGTTAGCTGCCATGTGGATGCTGGGAACCTAACTCAGGTTCTCCAGAAGAACAGTAAATGCTCTTAACTGCTGAGCCATCTCTCCAGCCCACCTCATGAAAATTATTTAGCTCAAGGGGCAACACTCAAAGGATGGTGTTCTGAGGGATGGCTGGTCTCTCTGTGAGGGATGGCTGCTCTCTCTCTGAGGGATGGCTGTTCTCTAGCCTTGAGTCCTTCCCTTCCTCCAGGACCTTTCTCCTGAAAGTGGGATCAGAAGGAACCACAGAGGGGCATGGCTTTTGTTCCCTAACCAGATTCCATCTCCATGGCATTCAATAATGTCTCTTTACTTTCAGAGCTCACAGGACAGTCTCCACTATGGAAACCTCAGTACTCCAGATGAATTACTATGGCATCTCCTGGTTCCCCTTTTACAGAGGAGCTTTCCAGAATGTCCTCTTAGCTGTAGTAAATAAATGAATAAATGAATGAATGAATGAATGAATGAATAAATAAATAAATAAATAAATAAATAAATAAATAAATAAATGATGTTCCTTCTTTGGGACCTATTCTTTCTTATTGTTAGCCAATCACAATTTTGACATTCACATTTCCTTTTTCTTTGGCTACTAGGAAGCTGAGCTAAACTCTGAACTTGCTTCTGGATTCTTCTTTCCTTAAACCCTTTTCTTTTCCCCCTTCAGACTTTTGTGTTTGTGTGTGTGTAGTACACATGAGTTGGGTTCAGGCACCTGTGTATGTAAAGGCAAGAGGATTCTGTATTTTGTGCATGGAAGAACTCGATAGTATGCTGCCAAGAGCCATATTAGATTTATTAAAGGAATGGGTGAGGGAGGGGAAAGAAAGAGAGAGGGGAATAGAGAGCAGAGAAGAAGGAAAAAGAGAAGGTTTCACATGTGGTTGGGGCTTTTAAAGGGAAATCATGCAGACACACCCTAGACGTAGGCATCAGAGGCTCCTCAGAGCCTTTGCATTTGGGGTGTGGCTGCAACAATCTAACACTCTATCTCTCTTATTCCCCTGAGACTCTTTTAAAAAAGATTTGTTTATTTATTGTGTATACTGTGTTCTGCCTGTATGTGTGCCTGCACACCAGAAGAGGCCACCAGATCTCATTACTAATGGTTGTGAGCCACCATATGGCTGCTAGGAATTGAATTCAGATCCTCTCAAAGAATAGCCAGGGCTCTTAACCACTGAGACATCTGTCCAGCCAAAGAGAAGATCTCTTTAGGAAGCTGGGGTGAGTTGGCAGCCAGCAAATCCCAGTGGCTTTTCTATCTCTGGCTTCTGCCCCATGGCTCTGAGGTTACAGGTGCTCCATACCTGGCTATTTACACAAGTGTTGGAATTCAAACTTGAGTCTTCACACTTGTGCAGCAAGTACTCTTAATCACTGAGCCATCCTTCCCCACCCCCACCTTATTTGATTAAGCCAGAATCTCATTACATTGCCTACTGGGAACTGGCTATCCTCCTGCCTTAGCTTCACAATTGATGGGATCACAGTTGAGCACCACAAACATAGTTACATTCTTTAGCCTCTGGTTTCCTGGCAACAGGACTCCCACCCCATTCCTATTATGTTATTGAGAGTTACACCTTCCTGCCTAGGATCCTATCCTTACCCAGTAGCAACTGGGATGTCTGCTGTAACCCTGCCCTGCTCTATGTGTAGCTGATTTATCTCAGAATGAGTAACTGGCTCAAGGCCCATTGGAGAGATTCATATGAGATCCAAAACCTTGAGATGCTGGACCACAGATGTCAAGGATGAGAAAATCAGGATGCAGAGAGGGCAGCAATCCCAGCTTTAATCATGGCCCTGAATTGGGTCTGCCAGAGATGCGCTGTCTTCTAGTAACTTCCCCTTCCTTTTGTGGGTTTCAAATTACCCAACTTCTAAAGGAGACTGACCAACCATGTTACTTGCCTATTCAGATTCTCTGGTTCCAGCCTCCCTCTCCACTGTCTTCTTCCCACTCTCCTTATTGGTTACATCACAGAACCTTCTCACTGTTCTTTGAAATCTCCAAGTTCTGCTTCTGCTGCCAACACCTTCAAAAACAATGCTCCTAGCCTGTCCCCCTCAGCTCACAGCTACCTTTGCTCCATTCAGCAATGACAGCAAAGGCCCTTGAGAGGCCCCTAAGATAGAAATAGGAAGGTAAGGAGCAAAAAAACAGACTTTCCTTCTGTTCTTCCCAAGTCAGAGGGGAGGTGGGAAAAGGGGTAGAAAATAGGCCAAGCCAAAGGCCATGGTCATGAAGAAAGGGGATGAAGCTCTGCTACCCATTGAAAGAGCAGTGGGGTGATGTAATCTCCAGAAGCAATCTAGGGCTAGGCATGGGTAAGAGGCACTGTCAGGAGTATGCCTCAGTTCCTCAGTCAGGGCTGAGGAAAGACCACATGGGACTGATTACCTTGAGCTCATGAGGAACAAGAAGACTAGGCTTGCAGTGGTGCCAGGTGGAGCTGAAGGAGCCTTGCTGAGAGCACCCAGCACATGCCTGATGGACACGTGACCCAGGCAGCCCATGGGACAGATGTGACCCTGTAGGAGAGTGAATATTCTCTGACCACAGGAGCCTGGAAACAGCTCTCTCCACTGTCCCCCAGGGGCATTGTGAAGCAGTTAGTTCCTCAGAGCACTCACTCTTGGACCTGCTTCTATTACGGTGTATTCAGAAGGCCTTCAGCAGAGCCAAGCAGATGCTAGCCAGCATGATGGACTCTGACCCTCAAATGTGGCAACTAATTTCTATAAAGTATGCATCCTCAGATATGACAATAGAAAACAGTCTGTACAGTTCCATGGATGGTAGGCCACCTTTCTTTTGTCTGACAGAATCTAAGACTAGGCCACCAACTGGCTGAGGACACAACTGGCTGGACTTTAGCCTCTACCTCCACACTTCTAGCTCCTTTGCATATCACCTATGTCCTAGACAGTGGTCCTGAGGCTGTCACAGACACAACCACTTCTTCTCCCTTAGGTTAAAGGGAGGATGACTCTGAAATGAAGAAGGAATCTATTTTGAGGCTTGGCAGAAGCTTACAGTGACATTCTCTAGAGCAGCAGTTCTCAAACTGTGAGTTGCAACTCTTTGGAGTTTCAAAAGACTCTGTCACAGGCATCACAAATTAGATATCCTGTATATCAGATATTTACATTATGATTCCTAACAGTAGCAAAATTGCAGTTATTAAGTAGAAAATAATAATAATAATAATAATAATAATAATAATAATTTGTTTTTTGAGATAGGGTTTCCCTGTGTAACCCTAGCTGTTCTGACTGGCCTCAAACTCAGAGATCTGCCTGCCTCTGCCTCCTGAGTGCTGGGATTAAAGATGTACAACAGTACACCTTAGCATAAAAATAATGTTATGGTTGGGGGGGTCATCACAACATGGGAAACTATGTCAAAGGGTTGCAGCATTAGGAAGGTTGAGAGCCACTTCTCTGGAATCGGACCCTCTCTAAGTATGGAAGATCATGGGGCAGGTCTTGGGATCTACCTGCTTGTAGGGTGCGGTTGGCCCTTGCACAACTTGCTGGAACATTGCATCATGTTCTTCAGCTATTGCATCTGTGCCGCTTATGCTAATTAGGTGTCAAGTAGTGACCTATCTGATGTGATCCCTGATTATGCTAATTTGGCACTCCTTACCACCTATCACCAGCTATATGCTAATGAGGCATTACTTTGGACCTATCACCAGGTATATGCTAATGAGGCATTACTTTGGACCTATCACCAGCTATATGCTAATGAGGCATTACTTTGGACCTATCACCAACCATATGCTAATGAGGTATTACGTTGAGCACCAATCATATAGCTACACACGGCCCAGCTTCCTTATATAAGCAGGCTGCATTTCAGGCACAGGGCCTTCTTTCCACCATTCTCAACTGAGATGTACTCCAATAAAGTGTGATCCGAGAAGAATCGTGAGTGTGGTGACTCGTCATTCTGCAGGCCAGAAAGCGGCTCGCCACAAGTGGCGCCAAAACCCAGGAACTCTTCGTGCCCTGCAAGGAAGACCGATTAAGAACTCGACACACGGAGTGGATCTGATCTTTTGGTGAGTCGGCTGGGGAATGGCTGTCCGGGAAGCCTGTAAGGACCCCCGGACTGTGGCAGACAGAAGCCACAGGCTGTGATTCTGGATGACGCTCCTGAGTGCCGGGACCCTGAGTCAGGGATCTCATCTGTGGGTGCTCCTGGGAGGTCTAGAGCCTGAGATCTTTGCTGCAGTTTTTTCCATCCTAGTTGTTCTGATTTTTCTTGCCTGCTTGTGGCTGCGGTGCTACCAACCAGGCAAGGAGTGCCTTCCCTGGCCGTGCGATAAATCAAACGTGTGTCCGATCTAATAAGCTGCTCGTAGATCAGAGCACAAGATGCGGACCAAATTGTCTGCCGACCCCACGACCGAGTTCCATGAACCTATTCAGGCTATATTGAGTAGCCGAGGGCTAAAGCTTTCCCACAGAGCCATAAGCTGGTTGCTGGAAAATATAGAAAGCAGTCCTCCCAAACCCAGATGTAGGCTTGTTGGTTCGGGTGTCCGTGAGAGCCTGGAACAAAGATCTTTTGTTTAACTGCCCAGATAGTTGGGAGGTGGAAGGTTCCATCCGTCGGCCAGCCGACTCCAAAAGTGGGCCATTCCGATGAGCAGAAAATCTGCCACTTTCCCTTCTTGACTCGGACAGCCAGATTGGAAGCCTGGTCAGAAATCTCAGACCAGTAAGAGAGGGTTAGAGAAAGAGGAGTGGAGGTGGACTGTCCCATCCCAAAATAGTAGAAACAGACATCAAAAGACAAAACTAACAACACACAACACACAGACAAAACGAGCCGGCAAAATGGTAAAGAAATCGAAATAAAAAAGATATCTAACGGTCCGGACCTTCAGCCAAAAGACGTCTTCGGCAGTAGGGACTCAGATGAGATCCCTGACTCAGGGTCCCGGCACTCAGGAGCGTCATCCAGAATCACAGCCTGTGGCTTCTGTCTGCCACAGTCCGGGGGTCCTTACAGGCTTCCCGGACAGCCGTTCCCCAGCCGACTCACCAAAAGATCAGATGTCCGAGGGTCTCCCAGGTCCTGGGGCAGATCTCGCTGGGGTCTCCAATTGTTGGGGTGGCCTCTCGGACAAAACAGCACTGACTCTGATATCAGATACAAAATACAGACAGTTTATTTATGCACGCACGGGTCAACAGCATGGAATAGGGCCGAAGACCCCGATCAGCAAACCCATTGGCCTTTTATTAGGTTCTTTTCTCGGGATGGGGGAGTGAGGTCACCTGGAGTTTAGCCATTTGTCAGGCCATCTGGCAGGCCCAGATATCTTGCGGGCCTTACTCGGGCTAGGTGTTTACAGAATTGGCAGTTATCTCCGGGAGCATCGGGTCACGTCCTGCTCCCTTCACAGGCAATTGTTTACCCACTCATCCTGTTCCATTTGGCCTGACACAATGGCTCCGCAGGCAATGATTTACTCACAGGGCAGTGTCATACAGGGGGGTCGCTTTTCCAACCCTCAGCTTTTTAAGATCTAGCATTCCTTCTCACAATCTAACAGAACCAATCCCTGGAAGATCATGGGGCAGGTCTTGGGATGTGCACTACAGCTCAAGAGAAACACAAATAAATGCTAAGAGTATCCTAAGAAAACTAAAATGAATATTCACTAGATGTCCATAGTATATGTGGTATTTGTTACTATGGCAGGCTTGGTGATGCAAACCTGGCATCCCAGCACTGAGGCAGGAGGATCTAGAGTTCCGGGACAGCCTAGGCTAGCTACATAAATACATCCAGGCAAACCTAGGCAACATAATGAGACTCTACCTCAAAAAATTGGAACTAAAAATAATCTGTGGCTTGGCTACTTCACGTGGCAAGGAAGTCTTGAGTATAAGTGGCAACAGTTAAGAAAGTACTGCCTGCCCATTCATAGAGAGCTGGGTTCCTTTGCATAGACAAATACATTCAAAAGCAGCATTCTAAAATTACGTGATGGAGCTGTATGATGCCCAATACAGGTGCCAGATGAGGCTTCTGGGAGCAGAGGAAAAGGTCCCCCTGCTGTACACCAACAGTCACAATTGCTCTTGATGCCAGTGAGCTTCATATTAAGGGGCATGCCTCAGGAAAATCCTGACTCTTTCCGGGAGATGTTCATTCCATAGGCAGTTGCCAGTACAAAGTATTAGTCATGGAGGAGAATCCGTCTTTTCTCCTTAAAACTGAAACTTCATCCTGGCCTGTTCTGCACTCACATTCTCCTTCAGTCTCCAATCTTACAGATCTGCTGACATATCAGTCTAGTCAGGATTTTAGAGAGTTGATTGGCTTTACAGGCTACCTCTTTTGTTTTGCATGCTTGTGTGTCCCTATGCACAGAGGTGCATGTGCACATGTATATATGTATATATATATATATGCATATGCATATGGAGGCCACAGGTCAATCTTGGACTTTTGTTGGTAGTCAAAGCCAACTTATTTTTTAGCTCCTATAGCTAGCCAGCAGCTATTTACCAGAAGGCTACATTCCCTATTTTTGTAGTTTAACCATGACACCTGACAGTCTGGCTTGACCCTCTTAGCTCAGCAGGTGACATCCTCCAGCCTTCTCCTGCAGCTCCCCCAGCCCAGCAGGTGACACCCTTTAGATCCTCAACAGATAACAGATTTCCATACTCTCTGTCAAAGGCTTGCCACATTCTTTTGTATTTCCCCCCCCTTCCTCCCAGCTACCTGCATGGCAGAGATTCTGTATAACTATTACTTGTCACAATAAAGCTTAGGAGGACTTGAACAGAGAGATTTGTCTTGCCCTTCCATTCTTTGTGTTCCTGCCTTCCATTTGCTTCCTTCCCAGGTCTAGGTCCACGCTGAAGACCCTGCTGGCCGGGGCAGATTTTCTTCATCAGATGCCATATACTATTTTTTTTAAGACAGCTCTCACTGGCTTAGAAATAACTAAGTAGACTAGGCTGACTGGCCAGCAAGCCTGAAGGACCTAGCTATCCCCAGCTTCCCAGTGCTGGGATTACAAGTGTGAGCTCCTACACTTGGCTTTCTTTTTTTCTTTTCTTTTCTTTTTTTTAAAGATTTATTTATTTATTATACATTATACAGAAGAGGGCACCAGATGTCAACATAGATGGTTGTGAGCCACCATGTGGTTGCTGGAAATTAAACTCAGGACCTCTGGAAGAACAATCAGTGCGTTTAATCTCTGAGCCATCTCTCCAGCCCCTAACACCTGGCTTTCTTTATGTGCATTCTGGGAACTGAACATCTTGCAAGATGAGCCATCTCTCTAGCTCTCCAGCCTCTTTTTCAAGCTTCTGGATTCTTTACAAGAGCAGAGAAGCTCAAGAATCTTCCCCAAATGGCCGCCATATATGTAGCATCACAGCAAACTCAATCTCCCAACCTGCTTCTCAAGCACTATGGGTGAAACCTTGGAAGGTTCTTCCCCCAGATCACTTCCTATCTACAGTCTAGCTTCTAGCGCCTTCAGAGTAAGGGGCAGAAGGAAGCCTTTAAACCCTCTTAAAACACTTCAAGGAGCACACTGATGCTAGATGTGGAGTTCAAACTCTCCATGACCTCTCCAGTTTAGATGACTGGCCCAGTGCAGCCATGTCTTCACTTTAAGGAAGCTAAGCTAGGGCTGGAGGCACCTGGGACAACTTTTATGGCTGAAGAGAAGCCAAGTAGTACCAGAGTGACAGATGGGTACTGGGGCTGCTACTGGGAACTACACACCTTAGACAGCTGTCTTAGTCAGAGTTTTATTGCTATAAAGATGCTATGACCACAGCATCTCTTATAAAGGAAAACATTTATTTGGTTGACTTACACTTCAGAGATTCAGTCCATTATCACAATGGCTCTACAGGACACTTACTTGGCATCCCCAACAAGTCCTTAGTTGTTATCCCACACTGAGCCACAAACACCAATATATAAACCACAAGGTTTGATCCTGGCCTGCTGGTGGTAGAGATGAAAGTGGCTGTCTCACCTCTTCTTTGCAAAAATTGATTTCTGAGACCCTTCTGAGTGTCTCAGAAAGCCACTACAAGTCATATCTCACACAGTCACCAACTCACAGAAACCCAGGACTCAGGTCCAGATATACTGAGCATCTGTGATGTGCCAGGTGGTTCTGGTGCAGGGGAAACAACATAAAAGAATAACTAGAAGCCTGGTGTGCACAGAGCACATGTTTTGTTGGACTGAGTCCTAGAAACCAACACAGGGTAGAGAAATGGCCAATGACTGGCTTCCATCATGGGCCAGACTGTGGTGAGAATGCTATACTTTCATTCAGTCCTGTGCCAACCACCTGGAGAGGGGAGACTATCACCCTATGGCAGATATTTTTAAAAATGAAGCTTTGAGAAGTTTAATTAGTCTAGGGCTCAACACAAGCATTGTGGACCTGAGTCTGGATGCTCAGAACCCCAGGAAAAGCCAGCTGGGTATAGTGGTATATTTGAAATCTCATTTTGGGAATAAAAATCAAATCCCTGGACCAAACTAGGGTAGGTGAGCCATTGACTGGGTTTAGTGAGAGATCTGCCT
This sequence comes from Sigmodon hispidus, assembly GCA_004025045.1. Taxonomy (NCBI): domain Eukaryota; kingdom Metazoa; phylum Chordata; class Mammalia; order Rodentia; family Cricetidae; genus Sigmodon; species Sigmodon hispidus. The sequence goes on from PVIH01005651.1 coordinate 86,691, forward strand.
CAATAACTAAGGTGAAGAATGATCAAAGAAGACACACACTCATGCACGCACATATATGAAAACATGTACACATACATAGGAGCAGAAACAACACAAGAAAAGAAGTCTGCGATTCAAGGTTCAAGGGCACAGGGCCAGCAGACCAGAAATGACAGTATCTTCAAGGGGTGTTCTTTGTGAAGCTTCCCTGTTTCTCCCACCTCATTACACTATTTAAAAATAAAAATAACTGGACCATCTGTGAAGGCTCTTTGGGTAAAGGTGTTTGCCACTAGGCCTGAGGACCTGAGTTTGATCCTTTAGTCCAACATGCTGGAAAGAGGGAACAGACTCCTTCCTGTAAATTATCCTTTTACTCCTGGATGTGTACATGTGCCTGCAGATGTGTAAGTGTGCATGTAGATGTGCAAGTGTGCATGCTCACATTCGAGGGCATGTGTGACACACTAAGTAAATGCAATTAAAAAAAAAGAATTTAAAGTGGCCTGGAGAGATGGCTTAGCAGTTAAGAGCACCAGTTGCTCTTTAGAGAATATGGAGTTTGTTCCCAGTATCCATATGGAGGCTCACAACCATCTGTAACTATAGTCCCAGGGGATCCAATGCCCTGTTCTATACTTTATGGACACTAGATGCACATGGCACACAGACACACATGTAAACAAAATACCATACACATAAGTTGTTTTGAATTAACATAGAAACAACCTCAGCTGCTAATACAAACACCCTAATAAAGTGGTGAACTTAGGTAAAGAATTAATTTTTCTTATCTGTAGAATGGGATCAAGTTATTCCACCTTCTCATTTGTAGCAGGGCCTGGAGGTCTCAGCCCTCAGCACTGGTGTTCACAATATGGCTTGTCATCAGTATTAGTGTTGTTAACATTTGACAGGTCAACTGTAGATTAGGAGAAAATGGTCAGTTATATCTAGTAAAGTCTGAGGAACACTAGCTCTGAGAAACCAAGAGTTAGGGGACACAAGAAGGCTCTTTTAAAATTACATTTTATTTATTATTATTGTGTGTGCATGTTTATGTTTGTCCCCTCTTCACACCAGCACAAGCTAGAGTGTACACACACACACACACACACACACACACACACACACACACATCAGAAGACAATCTGTTGGGGTCAGTTCTCTGGTTCTACCATATAGGTCCCAGGTTGAAGTTGGGCGACTGGAACTACATTAGGCTTGGCAATGTAGCCTGAAGTTTCTGGCCAAGCCTAGCCCTGAGGTCTGAACCTGTAGGACCGTAACTGCTCAGTCCCAAATAATCACATAAAGGCTGAGTAGGTAAGGCTCAGGCTCATTACCTACTACTTTAACTACATTAACTTAACTCAGTACATTTCTATTAACCTGTGCCTTGCCACATAGCTCATGGTTTACCTGTACTTTTACATCTTGCTTCTTGGGCAGTTGGATCTTGTCTCTTGACTCTACCCTCCTTGTTTATCTATGGTTGGATTTAAGCTGCCTTGACATAGACCAACACAACCTCTTTATTAACAAATGGTAACAAAGTATATTCATAGTGTACAGAAAGACATCTCACACCATGGTGACAAGCTGAGACACTTTGCTCAAGACAGCAAGATTTGACAATGCTTGTTGGGCTAATATGAAATATGCCTTCAGCCACAATACATTACTTTTTCATTTTTGTAGATCCTGGATTGATGGATCTTCTCTTTCTTTCCCTATATGCAATAACTTTGTCTGGGTCCCCAGACAAATGTGACTTTCCATGGGTTGTCCCAACCGACTAGTTTTGCTTGTACCCCATTGTCTCATCCACTTTGAACAATCTAATTCCCTCATCCATCAGATTCATTCACCTGGGGAAAAAATAGCCCCATAGCAGCCAGCTCCGGTCATGCTTGCAGAGCTTTTCCCCTTCTGTTCACCTTCTCTTTGGGAGATCATCCACAACTCCCACTATGAACCACATCAGTACTGCTAACACCTGAACCTCCCTAGTTCCCACTGTACATGTGCCCACCCTAGCAGGGCCAAACTTGAGCACCAGAACTAGAGGCCGGAGTATTTGCCCACCATCCAGGAGACTCTGAGCTCCTTCCTCAGTACACTGGAAAAGAAGGGCTCACTTGCTAGCAAACACTTGGTTAAATTGTAAAGGGCAAGGATGTGTAGTAGCTGTGGCTGACATTCGACTCCATGAGAACCTGTTTTTGATAGCCTGGATTCCTGTCCAGTGTGGTTGTAGAGCCACAAAAGCAATGTTCTGGAATAGAAAGGAATGTCTGTAGAGCATCTATCTACAGAGCCCAAAGGACGCTTTAATCTGCCTCGGGACAAGGCGCTGCTCAGTGATTAGGGGAAAGACCTCTTTCTCACTTCCCAGCAGTCTCCAGCCGGTTATCTTCTCCAGTTTTGCTCAGAGGTTCACCGGGAGCT
>PVIH01005651.1:89220-121219 GCA_004025045.1 Sigmodon hispidus
CGGTGCCTGCGGGAACAGATGGAGCAATCATTCTCGTCTTTCTGCCAGAAGGCCCCTGCTGCTCCAGGGACCGTGCGGTGGTTGTAAGACACATAATTAGACACGTCAGCGGACAATGCGGAGGATTAGCGAGGGAGGGCTGGCGACCCGAGTCTTCTCTGCCACCGTGCACCAGCACCAGGCGGACGCCAACAAGGATCGTCCCCTCTCCGCGCCCCTTCCCGGAGCAAGGATGATTGACAAATGGAGTTCTTCGCAGCGACAGGTCCACTGCGAAGGGTCTGCGCTCAGTGCAGGGCCGTTGGTGAGGATCCGTTGGTGAGGGCCTTGTGACCTCCCGGACCCACGTGGGAATAGTCTAGGACACCGACGGGAATGAGGTTTATCCTCTTCTCTGTGAGTGATTCAGGTCACTTCCCTGGCTATGCAGGAACCCGAAGGACCATCGCCCAGTGCTGCAGAAAAAACACGATGCGGAGAGCTGCACATCCGGGCTGGTGATGCAGGATGATCTCTACCCAGGCACTAGATTTGCAAGCTGCTCCCTATTCTGTGACAAGGGTGCCCTCTGCATCTCAGGTGCGTGCGAAGCCAGCGATGGAGCCTGGGAAGCTGCAGCCTTACTAGTTAGAGTATTTGGGATAATCCGGGGCTTTTAGTTTGGCCCTGTGAGTAGCAGGACCGATGGCAGATTAGAAGCGAGAAAGGAAGCAAGAGCGCCAGTATGCAGAGAGAAAGACAGGAGGGAGAAAGGTAGGGAATGCAAATTCGATGGGGACAGCCACGAACTGTACAGCTGCCTAGGAAGAGCTTGTGGGGTGGAAGATAGGCATGATGGGGCATCCAGAGGCCGCCTGCCTGGTAGAGAAGGCCCTCACTTAGGACACCCGACTCCAGCACCGCCCAGCGGCCAACTCAGAACACTTAGGAGAATGGGGAAGCTAAAGGGTGGCAGCTGGAGGCTGTCCATTCACGATTACATGGTTCTTTTTGCTCCCATCTTGCCCCCTTTTATGGAAGTGGAAATCCTGAGATTCGCAAATGCCAGATACAGCTCTACCACTAGATTCACAGGACTCTCTATAAGGTGTAACTGAATGTCCCATTACATGGCTGTGATAGGGGCAGGTCTCCCACTACTATCCTCCACCTATAAAATTCCTGACTCCGCCCCAAGATTGCCTTATGACTGAGATCAAGCATACCATTTCAGTGTCCAATAATAACTGAATCAGTATTATGTAAGCTGGTCTAGTTAGTGTTTAGGAGTTTGCTGGAAACTGGGACAAATAACCTCTTCTGATCAGAAAACAGTAAGCTTCGGGGATGCTAACAGCCATCATGATTGAGAGAGGCATCCAGCTGAAATTGTCAGCAACGAGGGTGTCAGCACGAGACCACACAAACCAGCTCTGTCCTATGAGAGTAGCTTGTGAAGGCTGCTCCTGAGACCCATTACAGCTGAATTTCTCAGACTGTACACTAGTCATCTGTATTGTCTGAAGGAGCTGTGTTAGGATTCCTGTTACAACATTATCTTCTCTGGTGTTCTTCCCAGGACCCACTGATGCCTGAAACCAGACAGTACTGAACTAGTACATGTTTTTCCTAGTGACACACACCTGTGATTAAATTTAATTTATAAATCAGGTACAATAGAGCAGACCAGCTATATCAGTACCTGTAATACAAGTTCTGTGTATAGTGTTTTGTGGGGTCACTTTTCCTTGAGGTACATTGGCCACCAGCCTACAATGACAAAGGACAGAAGCAATGACAGAGAGCTTTGAATGGCCTGTGAAAACAGCAGAAATAGCCTTCCAGGAGACAGCTCAACTTTATTCCAGAGTGAGGGGAGATATAAAGGATGTGGCAGTGGCTGGGACATCACCAAATTTGCATTAAGCAGCCCACTCCTATCATATAAGGTTCCTAGTACAAGTCTTAGTTATATGTGAAAGCTCAGTCCTACTGCAAAGCTCTTAGCACAATGTCTAATTACCATATGGGCAGCAGAGGAAAGCTTCTGCAGGGAACTGTGACAAGAGTCACACTGGAGAATAGGTCAGGCATCCAGGTCTGGAGACATTGTCCAAATAAGGTCAGACAGAAAGCAGGATGCCCCACCACTCATCCCTGCTGTGGGAGCCCTCCATGTTGCCGAGCCATGATAGACGGCAATCTCTGACCAGCAGGGCCTCCCAGGAGTATTTCTCTCAAGTGTCCTGATGTACTATAGGTCTTAGCAACTTCACTGTAGTTCTTCTGAGTTCTCTTTGCGCATAAGGGAAGTGTATCACAGCTTCTTGGTGGTACATCTGCAATGCCAGCATCACATCTCATGTTCTGGGGACATTACCAAGAAAAATAAGAGTCACTTGAAACTCAGCAAGGCAAGACAATGGCTGATGTGATAGCTAAGGAGTTCCAAAGTAACCAATAGCAGGCAGCATACACAGCAGGACAAAGCAGAATTGCTTACGATTCTATCACATGACTAAGAACAACTTGCAACTTAAAACTCTTAAAGAAAAGAGTTTTTCTGTTTAATATCTTCAGAGCACGGTTGAGACTGGGACAACACTGGATAAAGGACTAGTGTACTTACTAGGAAGGCCTTTGAGTACATCATGGATGAAGGAGGCAGACACTCTGATGTAGAAAGATGGATGGGAGGCATGGGAGTCCCAGGCAGAAATGTGAGTGTTCTCTTCAAATGACACCACTTAAGGACACGCAGAGTCTGCCTCTCATCTCATGCCCATTTCTGAGATTTCCTTTGGCTTGCTGTTTTCAGTTCATGGATCTTTCTAACTTCTTTCCTCTCTGAGTTGTTTGTAAGACTGACTCCAGATTCTGTTTGTAGTTTTTCTTGATGTCTCTCTCACTCTTTCCATCTACTAAAGGCCTGAACCCTTTAATTCCCCAGTGCCAATCTATGACAGCAGTTTTATCAACTCAGCTCCTGTCCCCTCACATGCCCCTAGTGAGTCTGAGAGAAATACATAGTTGCTTGCAGACACACTGTAAAAATGGGCATTTTGCTTACATATACCCTGTAATTGCTTCCACTGCAAAGAGTATGCATATAGCCATTGAGTCATATTTTGGAAGATTTTTCAGTGACAAGAGAAAGTAATCACAACTTTATATTAAGAGGAAAGAGTGCTAGGCTTATCAGCACACATCTTTAACCCCAGCATTTGGGAGGCAGAGGCAGGAGGATCTCAGTGAGTTCCAGGCTCCACCCAAATATCTAGATTCAGGAAAGACAGTACTACAGAGACTCTGCCTCAGCAAAACAAAACAACAGCATATACACCCTGCGAACAACAAAAATTAGAAAGAAAATTTATAAAACATAGGAATCCAATGCTATTTCAACAATGTGTGAGTGTGTATAAGCTTTGTTTCTTTCTCTCTTTTTTTGCATAAAAAAAACTGAGAAAAAAATCCTAAGAAGGTAACTGGTGCTCTCTCCAGCTTTCTCTGGATCCACAGCTCTGATCCTGATTCAATTCCATGGTGCCCATCCATAGTGCTCAGAAAGGAGACTTCACAGGATCCCTGCTACTAACCACCCACCTAGGAAATCATGGGCAGAGAATACTGAGAAATCAGAGTTGGGGAGATCACAGCAGGAAAAGACAGAATACAGGTGCTGATTGGGCCACGACATGAGGGCTCCTGACTAGAATGTCGACAGCATTATACACTAAACACAGAACCAAGGCTTATGGAGCAGAAATGAGCAGACGGCTCTGTTATTGCAGGTAGGGACATCCGCAGAATTAACAGTCAACCAGGGTTTGAGGCCGGTGCTCACAGAAGCCACCCATTCTCCTGGATTTTTGTTTTGTCTTTCAACCATTGTCATATAAAAGTATTCTTTGGGCAGGCACTGTGTAATTGCAGTAGAGACACCTTAAGTTTCTGAGGTACTGAAGGAGCTCTATACTTTGAGTTCTCTCTGAAAGCAACAAGTACTGAGACAGAAACTGTTCTTCATGGTAAGCAGGAGAAATGACTTTCAGTCTAGAGGAATGGGTAACACTCTGTGGACAGAGGCATTTGAAGGAGTCTTGAATCTGGTGTAAAATAGAAATGTACAAATTTCCAGAAGTGAGACACAGCAGAAATGCAAACACAGCAACTATCTAAGCATAAGGCAGTCTCCTCAGAGGTGCCAGGCAGCAGGGGATGAGTTTTTAGAGGCCTTCCAGGCTAAGGTGCTTCAGGTGCCTGCCCTGGTTGAGGGACCATAACAATCACTCAGTGGTTCTGGCTGATACCGCCCCTGAAAGAGCACACCAAGAGCAGTGGGGGATGTCTCCCAGGATCTGGCTTCAAACACACCAGTATGTTCCAAAGATCTTTACAGTGTTTCCAGAAACAGTGCCTCAGCCAGCAGAATGTTCCTAGAGGGATGAATCTTTTCTCTTTCCTTAGTCATTTGCAACGTTTGTGGGCATCAAACTGTACAGCCCCTTCTCCCTGGCTTATCTTTTTATGACTGAAGAGCAGTCTTCCTTATCTCAGAAACAAATGGTTTCCCCCGGAGCTGAAAACAGTGATCATTTATGTCTGACATGCACTTCCCTGTTTGTTTTCCAGCCTTGAGACAGGAGTTGTGTCAAGGGAAGACGGCTGTGCCCCAGTCACTAGAGAGACATGAATCAATTTCCCAGCTGCATTTATCACTCACTGCTTTAAATCAAGCCCAATCAATGCTTCCTTCACTTGCTATGGGCTGAAAAACTATAGACTGAGCAACCAAACACTCAGATGTGTTTGTGAAACTCAATTTGAATTTGCCTGATAACTTACAGGTCATATTATTTAGAGAGAACTCTATATCAGAAAATAGGCATTTTAAATTTTATTCCTATTTCTTTTAGCAGTACCTATTATTATTATGTAGATTTCCAGTTACTTATAAAATATAAAATATAAATGAGTCTGTTTTAAAATAAGTTAGGGCTGGAGAGATGGCTCAGGGGTTAAGAGTACTGACTGTTCTTCTGGAGGACCTGAGTTTGATTCCCAGCATGCACATGGCAGCTAACAACTGTCTGTAATGCCAAGATCTAACACCCTTACACAGTTATACATGCAGGCAAAACACCAATTCACATAAAAAATAAAAATAAATATTTAAAATAATTTAATAAACTTTTATAATTCCCTTCTTCTAGTATGTGGTAACAGAATCTGTTTCCCACAAAGAAAGTGTATTTTCCACTGGCAGGTGTGAAAACCGCCCAGCAGCTGCCAACCAATTCAGCATGTGGTGGAGAGCAGCAATGTCTCATTGGTAAATTAATCTTGTGCCAGTGAAAGGTGATACTATCTTGGTTACAGCTTCAGAGCCCCACCATGCTCACAGCAAGACCATGCATTACTCTTCAAGGATAATGGGACAGACCGAACACAAGAAAGCCAGTCAGTGATGATGCGAAGCCACAGCACTGGGTATCACTGTGACATCGATATAATTAATATTTCTATCCAACTTGCTGAATGTTGCAGACTTTGATCACTAGCCTATTTCTGAGTGATGATCAGAGCTGGGTCATTTCACACTGCTGACACCCCCAGCAACCTGTTGTTAAGTAACTAAATAGAGCCAAGCAAGAAGGATATTGGTTTAATACTTCAAGTTCATCAAGTATTTTGAACATAAAGCCTCACAGTCCTATAAGATAAGCAACAAAAACACAGACAAGTTCAGCATGTTTTTGTGAGATACATTGTATATATGAATTCCATCACTTAGCTAGCAGGTGGTGATGCAGAATTGTAATTTCTGCACTTGGGAGACCATGGAGGGAAGACATTAGTTCCAGGCCAGCCTAGGCTATATAGTAAGAGATTGTTGCAAAACCCCCAAACCAAATTAAACCCAAGCGATTCTGTCACATGATGACACCATAGAAAATAACTCAATGCTGTACTTCTCAAAACACACTGTTAGGTGACCCATAACTATAATTTCAATTCTGTTTTCAAGATGAAAGGAAAAGTTTGGTGCTTTGACATACACCTCCCCCACCCAGGGCAGGTTACCCCTGAGCCAGGTTATGAGAACCCAATTCCATGTCTTGTCAACCTCAATGAGTCAAATCTCAATGAGCTGTGACTAGGGGGTCATCGTGGTCTCCTTTCTGTTCTTTCCCTGGCTTGCCTTTTCTCCCATTATCCAGCATTCTTGGGAAACTTCTGTGGTTACAGGAGATCCCCTAAGTTGCCTGGAAAGTTATTTAACATAAAACCCCCAAAGGTAGCCCCTTTGAAGGGTGTTCTGGGCTGTGGGTGTGGTGCAATAGTGTTCTCAGCCAGGTGCTTTAAGCCCTGTGGACAAAGGGAGTGCCACAGACTCACCTCAGGAGTCTGAAGCTGTGGTGCTCATGCATGTTTTCTCTGACACTCATGTAACAGTTTAAGAATGTCAGAAGGCAGAGGGCTGGAGAGATGGCTCAGTGGTTAAGAGCACTGGCTGCTCTTCCAGAGGACCTGAGTTTGATTCCAAGCACCATATGGTAGCTAACAATTATCTAATTTCAAGATCTGGTATCTAGCCTCATACTGACATACATGCAGTCAAAACAGCAATGCACAGAAACAAAAATAAATTGAAAAAAAGAGTGTCAGAAGGATCATGTTTGCATATCTTTAAGGATAGTAGTTTTTCCAAGACAATTTTCAGGGAAGTCAATTGATGTGGGATGTCTTTCTATATGCTGTGAATGTCATTGGTTAATAAAGGGACTGTTTTGGCCTATAGCAAAGCATCTTAGAAACAGGTGGGCAGTCAGAGCATAAATACAGGGGAAGGAGGGTGGAATCATGAGTTGGAATCTAGCCACCAAAAGAACAATATATAAAAAATTTCAGATAAGCCACGAGCCACAGGGCAAGACAAATTAATAGAAATGAGTTAAGATAAAAAGCTAACTAACAATAAGCCCCTAGACATAAATCAAACAATATATAATTAATATAAGCATCTAACTCATTTTTAAGGGGTTAACAGCTACAGAGAAGTCTAGACCACAGAACTAGGCCAAACCAAAAAGTCATACAATAAAACTCATATTACAGTCAATCCTGTCCAGACTCCTAGGGACAAACACTGGTGAAAGGGAGAAAATTTCCACAGTGGCTTTAAATATTTAGACAAGAGAGGATTTGTTCAACTTGCAATTAATGTATCCAAAGTCTTTTCAAAGTGGCCTCAGGTAATGTGGATGATGAGAACTGCATTCAAAATGGTCACAGAAATTCTGAAGTTCTCCAGAGAGCATGAGTAAAGGCTCCAATACACCCAGGCCAAGCTGTTACAGTATTTAGGAGTTAACATGCATGTCAAACAGCACAGTCACCCCAACTAAGATGTTAATACAACTTAAATTTGTATTAGAAATACAAATCCTTGCAGTCTTTCTAATTCAAAGAAGGATCATACAGACTTGGAATAAAAAGTGCTGAAATGAATGGACTCCTATCAGGTTTCACTTCATTTCTACCCAAAGCAAATCAGTTTACTACATTTCTTCATTATCTCACCATGTGTCTCTAGAGCACCAAGAATACAGTAGTAGTGTCTAGAAAAGACAAGACCTGACCCAGCCCCACTTCCCCAGCAACTGACCTCAAGCTGGGAAATGCACATAACTGTGACCATTTCTACTCAAGCTAGAGTCATTGGAGAAGCACTGAGAAAAACGGAAACATGTATGAAGCCATGATTTCTCAAAACAATGGACATTAGGTGATGAAAGACAGAAAACAGACCAGGTGAGCTCTAAGACCTTCCCACTGTGCAGGAGGGACAGTCCAGGAAGAGCCCAGTGAAGTGTGGAGCTCAGGAGACAGGCTTTTACACACTTTCCAACCAGAGTGGCTGCTGTCCTCCATGGGGAGAAAGCCAAAGAGCAGGACAGCAAGGCGATTGGAATCTGGAATCTGAAAGGTTTTCAGTCTTCTGTTTTGAATATTTCCTTCCCAGTTTGTGGAGCTGCTGTAGTGGGTCTGTCTGGCTGGGAGAAAGAGATCGATAGACGTAGGTCTTTGCTTTTAGTTCTGGTCTGTTTTCTCTACTTGCCACCATGTGAACAAGCCACCTTCACAGATGGAACCAGCCCTACCCATGTTTCTCCCATCAAAAAGGATGTAAATCTCTTTGAAATTATGAGCCCAAATGAAACTTTCTTTCCTAAGTTGTTTCTGCCAGGTATTTGGTCACAGCTATGCAAAAAGTGAGTGGGTTGGGTGGAGAGGCAGGTAGATACACACAGACACTGAAAGACTATTCTCAGAAACATAAACCCTGGGCAATGATGGACCATAGACCAAGCTCTGCCCTAGCATGAACAAATACAGAAACCAGATCCAAACCAGTACAAGTCACTTAGCTGAATCCCTAAAGAAATAAAAAATATTTGTAGAAATGCAAACCTAACAACACCCAGCAAGATTAAAGTCCAGAGTTTGCCAGCTGATCAAAGATGATAAAGCATATAAAAAAGCAGGAAAACATAACTCATAATGAGAACTTGTATCCAAATCTTATTTAAAAAACTCTAAAATTAAAAAGTACCTCAATTAAAAAAAATTGAGTACTCTTTAAGAATGGCAAAAGATTTGGACACTTCTAGACGATATGGGAGTAACAAGCCTCTGAAAAGAGGCTCAGGACAATTCTCTCTTTCTTTCTTTCCTCCCTCCCTCCCTCCCTCCCTCCCTCCCTCCCTCCCTCCCCCTCCTTCCCTCCTTTCTTTCTTCCTTTCTTTCTTTCGAGACAAGGGTTCTCTCTGTAACCCTTGCTGTCCTGGAACTTGCTCTGTAGACCAGGAGGGCCTCAAATTGAGAGATCTGCCTGCCTTTGCCTCTGGAGTGCTGGAATTAAAGGTATGCTTCACTACTGTCAACCTCAGCATAGTAAGTTCTTAAATCAATAAACGTAAGTTGGAAGCAGGCTTCAACTCCATATCTGTTGGAATGGTCAACACTAAGAGGGCTGGCCAGATGAACCAGGGTAAGGGCTGGCCAGATGAAGCAGGGCTTGCTCAACACCAAGCCTGATGTTGGGGTTCCATCTTTGGAATCCACATGGTAGAAGCAAGAACTGATTCCGGAAAGTTGTTCTCTGACTTCTAATCACTCTCTCTCTCTAAACAAGCAAATGTAAAAAATATGGAAATACCAAGCAGTATTGTGCAATGGAGAAAATGTGAACACTTACTCATTGCTGGTGGAAACTGGTCCATCCAAGCTATGAGGAAAAACAATTCCACCTGGTAAAATGTTAAACATATACCTATCACACACTCAGCCAAGTCACACTGATCCTTACCAAGGGAAAAGAAAGCATGTGCACACAGAGACTTGCACCCAAATGCTCACACTGCTTTATTAACAGTTAAAACACTGGCAGCACCTCAACTGTCCATCAATGGCTGAACAGACAAATCCATTCCAAGAAATGGTCTCCACACTGAGAACACACAAAAGACTGGACACACATATTAATCTCACAATAAGTATGTGCAGTGAAAAGAGCCTGATCAAAGGAATGCAGTGAATTCTTGGATTTACATCCAATGCAGGCAATGCAAGTTACTGAACACAGCAGATCAGTGGTTGATCAGGGGACACAGGTGGGTGGCATCTGGCTTGGAGAAAGGGATGTCAAATGTCAAATGGTCAAAGACAGCTGGAGCTGATGGGGAAATTCATTGTCAGAGTTGCAGTGAGCATTTCACTAGCGTGCTCACCTGTTAGTATTTCTCACAGTGCACACTTGAGCTGTGAGCACTACCTGTCAGCTGTCCTGCTACACTATGGAGCAATGGTCCTCAACTTGTAGGTCTTTACCCTTTTGGAGGCTGAATATAAGATATCCTGCATATCAGGTATTTATACTGCAATTTATAACAGTAGCAAAATTACAGTTAGGAAGTAGCAATAGTATAGTTTTATGGTTGGGGTCAACATATAAAGAGTCACACTCAGGGAGGTCGAGAAACACTAGTCTACAGCTTTTCCTAGTACAACTATGGTTTTCATTTTTTTAAAAAAAATATTCATTTTTATTTTATGTGAATCGGTGTTTTGCCTGCATGTATAACTGTGTAAGGGTGTCAGATCTTGGAACTGAACAGACAGTTGTTAGCTGCCATGTAGATGCTGGGAATTGAACTCACATCCTCCGGAAGAACAGTCAGTGCTCTTAACTGCTGAGCCATCTCACCAGCCCCTATGGTTTTCATTTTATGATATTATTTATACCTTGGAAAGAATAAATACTTTAGGGATTTATTTTTCAAGTTGCAAAACCAAAAAAAAAAATACATAAAAGGTATAAGTGTTAGCTCACTGAAAAGCAATGTCCTACATCCACACAGAAAAAGTATACAGTGGAAATGAGAAACTGACCTAGTTCCCCATAATGAGCCAATCACTTGATCAATCATGAGTCACCTGTCCCCTCTCCTCTCCATCCTGCACACTGCTGTGACTCCCAGCATTGACACCATGAGATGTGGAAACCTGAAGCATGGTCCTCAGTTCTTTTCCAACCTCCTCTATCAGGGGAGCCCGGGTAAAGGCTGATGTCTGCCCTTGATGGACTTCACATCTCTTGCTGGCCATATTTCTCCAGAGCCCGCTATCCTGGATGAGCAGGGCACTGTCATCTGCTAAAAGGGGGCTTGCGGAGAAGTGAGCAGTGAGGACTGAGTCCCAGCCAGCTCCTCTTGCTCTGAAGCAGAGTCTGACTCGGAGTCTTCTGTGTCAGACGATGTGGCACTGTCTGAGTCACTGGGCTCAGGACTGGAACCTGCAGCCTGCTGCATGGGACTGCACTGGGCTGCTTCTCTGGAAGTTTCTTCCTTCTAGACAAGAAGTGCAGCAGCTTCCAGTTCCTGTGGCTCTAACCCCAGATGGGCCTTACGGAGGGAGACTGCTTTCAAGGCTTCAGTGAGGGCAGCCAAGTTTTTAGACTTTGAAAATTATAGTTAGAAGAAAAATTAAGCCTGCTCATTATCAGACTGGTGACAATAAGACATAAAGCTTGCACCCTTACATGACACCAGGGCAAACCCCAAGCAAGTCACAGATGTGTGTGTGTGTATGAGAGAGGGAAGTGGAGGAACATTTTCTATGATCTTAGAAGAAGCAAAACCTTGCTCTCCACAGCAGGAAGCTATGGGAAGAGAAGCTTGATACATTCCACTAAGGGAAACCCCCATAGCCTGTCAAAGCCAGGACAAAGGACTAATGCTAGGTGGGAAAAATATGTCCAACTTACATCCCAGACAAGGGACTAATCCAGAGGAAGTTTTGAAAATCAAAATTCTAAGACCCAACATTCTAACAGAAGACTGGACAGGTGACCGAAGTGTTGCTCACTGTTTAGTTTTTAAATCTACCAGCTGGGTCCAATCCTCTAGACACACAGGGTAGGAGAACTGGCTCCCGCAAGATGTCACTCTGACATCTCCAAGTGCTCACACATTAACAGACAAACCTGCTTCCTCCCAGAAGAGCTGATGTGAACAAAGACAGCATTTCCCCTGAGGAGCTGGCATGTGTCTGAGACCCTTCCTCAAAACAGTCAGTCTGTCTGAGTCTCCACACTGACAAGGTGGAGCAATGTCTGAGGATGGGCAGACTGAGATGGGAGAAGGGGACAAGAGCAGCAGCAGCACCAGCAGAAGAAAAGCCCAGGGCTTCAGTGGAACCCTCCAGAGAGCCAGTCAAAGGAGAAGGCCCACCAAGGTAAAGAGGACTGCAGGCGGGCCAGGCAGACTTAGCTGACGACTCAGCAAAGGGACGGCCTGAAAGCTGGACTTTCACCACTATGAGGCAGCACACAAAGAGCCTCACAGGGTGAAAGTCCCACCACATAATCCAAATGACACCTGCCCCCATAATCACCTTTGTGAATTCTTATTTTTCCAGAAAAAGTCATATGTTCATTTGATCCATCACTGAGATGGCTTTTTCTTTAAAAAAAAAAAAAAAAAAAAAAAGAGGGAATGGTTTCCTGGAGATTAAACCCACTGCCTTATGTATGTGAGATAAACTCTGCCATACTGATGAGCCACAACTACAGCCCTTGTGTTTTGAGAAATGGTCATGCTATATAGCTCAAGGTGGCCTTGAATTTACCTGGTCTCAAATTTATTATTCTCCTGCCTCTAGCTCCTGAGTGGTGGGATTATAAGTGTGCATCACCATGCTTATTGCTCAGCTTCTTTTTTTGTCCTTTCCTTTCTTTCCTTCCTTCTTTTGCTTTTTCTTCTCCTCCCTGCTCCACCTCCTCCTTTATTTTTCTTTATCTACCCACCCCCCTAGACAGAGTTTCTCTGTGTAACTTTGGAGCCTGTTCTGGAACATGCTCTGTAGACCAGGCTGGCCTCGAACTCAACATGATCTGCTTGGCCCTGCCTCCTAGGTGCTGGGATTAAAGGCATGGGCCACTATCACCTGGTTCAGCTTCTATTTCACCTTGTACCACTTTCACTAGCGCAGGCTGACTAGTGTTCTGCTAGCATTGAAGTTCTAACAGGTCCTCTAAAGTCTACACAGATGTCATTCTGAATTCCACACTGTTGCACACCCCCATGCAGGAATAAAGAGTGATTAAAATGTCAAAATAGCATGGACATAGAATTTAATGTAAGAGTTGGAGGATTAAAAATGGGACCCACTCTTTAATTATTTCACACAGATAAGAGAAAAAACAGGGACTTTATTTGAGGAGAAAAAGCAAACCTTGACAGGGCAGCCATTTTGTTCTTTCAAGCACAGGCACATTAATATTGGTTCTAATTTGCGGTTCCTTGTAAGGTCTAGAATCCATCTCTGTAATGGTGCCATCAAAAATCAAGCCATCTAAAGGAGCTGATGATTCTTTTTGTCACATTCAAAGCAGAACAGGCTAATTCACATCAAAAAAAATGCTTTGCCAGTGGCATTAAATATCCAGACTCTTACGAGCACCAGCCACTCTGATATTCTGAGTGAACATTTGAGATCTTGGCTGCAGTTACTGTCTCTATGTGTAAATGTGGAACACTTCACATGCTCAGAATACATTTGTTAGGGTGAAGAGAATCAGTACTTAAGAGACTATTACATAAAGTCACACCCCAAACTAATTCTTCCTAGAAGCTGATATAAATATAATCCTACCACATAACTACAAAATAGTTTATTCCTTATACAATTGTGACATAACATTGAATTTGGAGGATGCTGAAAAGTTATAGATTGCTGACAAGTTTTAGTAAATTAACTACAGTGAAAGTGTAATGGTAACAGCTCTGAGCTCACACCTCTGACACAGCTAAACTGGTATCAGTCCCCAATTATTTTGCTCTCAGGGACTGAGTTTTGTGGTGGTTGCATTAAAAAGAACCTACAACCCACTAGCAGCCAAAGTGCAAAAAGCCTAAAATGTAGGAGGGGTGAGACTCAGGCACAAATGAAAGCATACATCCTGTGTCTGTGTGGAGCCTCAGCTTCTCACCACTTCCCCCAATGGCAGGCCTATGGTAAACCTCACAGTAAACAACTTGGTTTCATTTCCTCTGCTCAAACCCAGGCTTGCTGGGCTGGACACACTGAGACTGGAGCCAGCGCCTGCTGATGCAGGCCAGGACTTCTGCAAGGCCATGTGAGCCAGTTCATAACACACACACACACACACACACACACACACACACACACACACACAAACACACACACACACTTTAATTAAAAATTATATTTCTTTAGTGTATGTGGTAGTGGAGATGTCTTGGTGTGTACAGAGTTCAGAGGACAGCTTGCAGTTCGCTCCCTCCTTTCAGGGATGAACTTGGGTGTCAGGTATGGTGCTAAGTGTCTTTATTTGTTGAGCCGTCTCACTGGCCCTTGCCCTAAACCTATTTTTATAGCCTAATCGAAAAGGTAGTGCACGGGCTTTAAGGAGAAATTGCCAACAAAGGTCCTACCTGGCTCTTGCTTCTGAGAACTGGCATGAAAGACAAGCCCCCACTGAGGTATGAGCACAGACTGGAAGTCACTGGCAGCCCTGTCACAAACACTGATATCAGCCCCCTGAACATTAGCTACTGCATACCCTAGGGATGCTGTGCACAGGCCATTTAAACCTCATCAGCCTAGGCAATGAAGGAACTCCCCGTTCAGTTTCCAACTAGATTTTAAGGCACTCTGGCCTGACGAAAAGGCTAGCAGTTCTTTCACAGTTCTGGAGGCTCTGGGTGCAGAGTGAGGTGTCAACAGTAGTTCTTTCTGAGGGGAGGGTGGCCCACTGCTAGCCTTGGCTTCTGGAGCTCTGTGGCTTGTAGATGCGCCATGCCAAGCTCAGTCTCCATCATTACTGCTTGTCTTTGTTAACTTCCACACACAGAAACTTGAAGGCTGAGTGGTTGGACAGCAGGACTTCCTGCAGGACACACAGATGTCTGTTAAGGACAGACTGACCAAGAGTTCGGTCCTATGGACTTCCACTTCTACTTAAAGCTGGTGTGAGGGCTCGCTCCCTTGCTGCATGCTTGGATGCCCATGCCTTCCATGGCCAGAGCTGCCATTGGGCAGGACCCTGCAGTTCCCAGCCAGCAGGGCTCTTCCCTCTTACTTGCTCTCTTTCCATTGCTTACCAGCTAGTTATTATGACAGTAATCCGAGTTATTTAATGTGTGAGGAAGAAAGTATAAAAGAATGAGTGTGGGGCTGAGGGGATGGCGCAGTGGGAAAGGCACCTGCTACATAAACACCAGCCCCTGAATCTGGCTTCCTAGTACCTATGCAAAAAGCTAGGTGTGTCAGTACGCACCTGTGACTGCATACACACTAAAAGGCAGAAGCAGTCAAAGCCTGGGGCTTTGCTGGTCAGCAAGGCTAGACAAAGCAGAGAACTCCAGGTTAAGTGAGGAACCCTGTCTCAAAAGATAAAGCAGACAAGTGAGGAGGACTCTGAACTCTACCTCTGGCCTCCACACACCCATCTGCGTGTGTGTGTGTGTGTGTGTGTGTGTGTGTGTGTGTGTGTGTGTATGTGTGTGTGTGTGTATGGGTGCACATACATGTACACACATCTCAGTACTATCAAGTACTATGAAGATGTCATGAGCTTAGGAAAACTATTATGAGAACTGAGTGAAGCCATAAGCCAGGACAAACCTTTCTCTACAGACATGACAGAAGCCACTTCTCTGAGGTCCTGGCAGAAAAGAGCTTTCATCTTCTTAGAATGTCATGGAGTATAGGAAAATGTTAAAAAATTAATATGAGGTCTAGACATTCCACATACAGTTCTAAGTATATAGCCATGTAACAATGGTAAGAATGCTTTAGGCACTTCAGTACGTGTTCTCAGGACAATCTCACAATCATCTACTGTCTTTATGTTTTTAAGGCATTTAAAAATGATAATGACTGCAAACATGTTCATTAGCTCATTGTAAATATATATCTGGCCAGTGGATTCAAATGGGGAAGAAATAAAACATTTACGTGACATGGTCAGATCATGAGGGTAAGCAGCTCTAACAAGGACTGGACCACAGCAGGGACCATGGAAAGACAAAGCTCCTTTCTGTATAGGTTACAGAAGGACTGTCACTTTCAGGGTCCTATTCCTGGGGCAGGCTCTGCTAACAGAGATATGCCCTTGGTGAGTAAGCCTCTTCAGGCTGCCAGGGAGGATCTCAGAGACCCATCCAATGTGGACTGAAGGAGAGAAGAAAGGGACTGGGAAGGGGTGGTCAGTGGGAGAAGAACAGAGCAGGGCACACTGATAGAAAATCTATGTCTGGTACCAAGTAGGAAATCAGCCAGCAATTTATGAGTGAAGCCAAATAGCTGGTTAAGTTCAAAAAACAAAAACCATCTCTCTTCACAGGCTAGGAAGAGATTTGGACAAACAGGGCTCGTGTTTAAGAGGAGACAGACAGAACTCTCCAGCCCCCTTTCCTCTGAGAGTGCCCTGTGATTCCATGAAGCAGAGCATGGGAATATGCTGGACTCGAACAGTTCTGAAAACACCTCACATCTCATCCAGCAAAAGGGTAACTAAGTAACTAATGACGGCTGTCTTGATTCAGTTCCTTTAAAAGTGGCTACTGAGAAAATGGAGTCGGAAGGTACTGAAGGTTCAACCCTAACCTCATCTGGAGCTTGTGAATAGGACCTTATGTAGACATAGATTTTACAGATATCATCAGTGGAGAAAGAGCTGAGGTCCCGCTGCATTATGGGGAGACTCTAATTCAGTGAGTTCATACTGAATGGCTTATACCGAACAGCCCTGTTCACTGTACCTTAAAGACAACTGGTGAAGCAGAGGGGAGTGTACCAGTGTCCTCCTGCTTCACAGACCCTGCCTGTTACTTTGCTAGCCACACTCCTGTGGAGGAGCTAATGCTGCCATGCTCTTTTTTAAGATGCCTTAAAAAGATCTGTAGGGCCTGATTGTTGACAAAAGGAAGCCATTCTCAAAGCGGTAGTTTCATGATCTCAGTTACAGAAAGTTCAAAACCAGGCAAAACCAGGCAAGTGAGAAGTGGCAGTGTGGGTATAAGGCGGCAGTGCTAGGCAGCGCAGTGAAGACTGCTGGGGGGTTTGAGGCAGGTCCTGGGGCTGGGATAGTGGCTTTATAATGTTTTACCCTATTAAACAGCTTATTATATATACGAAGAGTCTGCACGGACCTCAATAAAAATGAACTTCACCCTCCCCCAACTCCTGCCAGCACCTTTGTATTGATGAGTCCTGAGAAAGAAACCTCTGCTTCTGGAGGCCCGTGTAGGTACAAACCCACCAATCAGCCCACAGGTCAGATCTCTTCACCCAGGGATCCCCTAGCTGTGCTTAGAAGGAGCTTGTGCGCTGTTCTCCCGGTCATCGCTACTTTACCTAAATGGCTAACCCTTGCACGAAGAAATATTGTCTCGAGAAATAAATACTCTTGCTAATTGCTTATGTGAGTGGTGGTCTCTGTGGACTGATCTGCAGACCCTAACAGATCCATATGAATATCTGGTATTCACAGAAGTCAGAAAAAGGAATTTGAATGGTTGTGAGCCACCATGTGGGTGCTGGAAACTGAATCCAGGTTTTCTGCAAGAAAGACAGACTCTTAGCTTCTGAGCTGAAAGCTCCTTGTGCTTTCTTTTCTGAGACACAGTCTTTCAATGGCCTGGAACTTACCTAGCAGTGTGGGTGGTTAGCCAAAAAGTCCTGGGGAAACCCCGTCCCCCACACATCCTCAGCACTGGAATGACAAGCATATGCCACTAATTCAGCTTAGCTTACAAGGATCCTGGGGATCCAACTCAGGTCCTCATGTTCATGAGATGAGCATTTTACTTACAGAGCTATCTCCAAACGCCCAGTCAGCCCCCAAGAGTATAAAAGACAAACTATTTCACAAATCAAAGGCCACTCTATCAAATGCCCAGGTCTTTATGTTACTGCTATAAGGAGGAGAAGAAGATGAAAGCTGTCTGGTTGACCTCAGCTTCGGTGTTTTTCATGCAAGAGCCTGGTCCATTCCACATGCCTCTGAGAAACAATAGTTGCTTTAGCTATTACAGGTTAGATTTTTTTCCCCCAAATAAATTCTGAAATTTAAGGAATTACTTTGTCTAATAATATCTACCAGTATTTACCAGTACCAATATCTACATACCTAAGTAGAATATAGGCCCAAACATGTATTTTTATGTATTTATAGTGAAGCATTTTATTAAATTTTTTTTAAAAAGATTTATCTATTTACCATGTATACAGCACATAGAAGAGGTCATTATAGATGGTTGACAGCCACCATGCGGTTGGCAAGAACTGAACTCAGGACCTCTGGATGAACAGTCAGTGCCCAACCCCTGAGCCTAACCCTAACCCTAACCCTAACCCATCTCTCTAGCCCTAGATTGTTTTTTGAAATGATTTAAAATTTTTATTTTATGTGTATGAGTCTCTTGCCACTTATAAGCCTGATGTTCATAGAGGCCAAAAGCTCTTAGGCACTGAGCGATCTCTCCAGCCCCTTGTCTTTGAAGCCCCCTCTTTCCAGCATTCTTAGACTCTGTGCAGTGTTCCTTAGGAGGAGCTACACCAGAGTATGTCACTGAATCTGTTCACATCAGCCAGATACTATAATTTGTATGTATCTTTTCTGAACCACCACTTCCTCATGATAAAGTTTCTATGGCAAGTCCCTAAATTTGACTAAAGGTTGTCTATACCTTATGTGAAAACAGACCTGGCAGAGTTTCTGGATTCTGACAGGAGATAAAACTAAGTTAGGACACTGGAATATATCATTCCATAGCTAACTTATCTAAGAAAGTGAGCATAAAAGATTTGGAAGGAAAGCCTTATTCTCAGCGACCAAGGTACCTGGAGTAAAGAGTTCAGCATGTGCACATGCAAAGCATTGGTCTGGGAGGGCCATCAAAGGCAGAGTCATCAAGAGCTGATGCTACTGTTAAATGTGCATAGTTCAGATCCTATCAACAAAACATGCAGACTGTCTAAAAGAGTTCTGAGGTTTACAGCTGTCCCATTCTTCTTACAGTGATCATGAGACCGTCACAGATTAAGACATTTCATCAAAGCCCCAAGTTCACTCACTCTTCAGGACTCAGAGACCAAGGGCTCGCTCTTTTATAATTAGAACTGGACAGTTGCCAACATGTCCCTGTCAGACCCAAATTGGTATCTACAAACATCACTGACTGCTAAAAATAAGAGAGAGTGGCTGATATAGCATTTCACTAAGCCTGGGATGCAAAGTATAACTTAAAACCTCCACAGTGAGATGCTTATAGGCAAACTGGATGGCAGTGCATGTTCCTCAGGAACTGGAAGCTGAAGCTGGCTATGGTTTGACTCAGATAATGGCGTCAAAATGCTTGCTGTTCAGAAGCTGGGGGAGTGCTGTTCCCTTCCTATGTCTTGTCTAGGAGTCCAGGTGGGTTTTCTCTTGACATCACCTTACTCCACAGAGAAAGCTAACCCCACATGAGGCAGAGGGAATTCAGTCGGTTGGCAGGAAGCACAGAGCTTAGCTTTGATCACAGCTGCAGGCCCCACCTGCTTCAAAAGGCAGCAACCACACAGCTCTCCCACTCCCTTGCTCAAAACCACAAGACATCAGCTGCGATAAGCTGACAGGGAAAATATTACACAAATTGCTGACCCCGCTGCAGGCAGGGAAGAGCTGCCTCTGCTTGGCTTTTATTTTCTAAGCCTGAGCCTGAGGGAGAGACAGTGGGACTTTCTTCCTGCCTCCTGCTCCTGATGGCAAGGTACATTCAGATGCAGCCTGGAGGAATACCAAGTGCATAAGAAAGGGAAATAAATAAATAAATAAACAAACAAAACAAGAACAGGTTAAATGCAGAGGCAAGCAGCCAGGATGAAAGGTCATAGCACTACTCAAAAGCAGCTAGGCTTTATAGGCTTTAGCTAAAATATACACAGGGCTGGAAGCCCTGGCAGAGATCTTTGCCATGTTGCTGTCCTGTTGTGTGAGGCAACTAAGCCTTGTCTGTGCACTTTTTGTTGTTCCCACTGTTTAGGGTGCATTCAAATAACCAAACAGCAGCAGAGCCTTCCCATGTCTGGCCAGGGAGCTGGACACTGAGCTTTCATAAGCAGTAGTTCTCCTTCAGCACACACACACACACACACACACACACACACACACACACACATGCACACGCACACGCACACGCACACGCACATGTGCTCGCTGTTCCCTGAACCATGCACAGCCTCTCTGAGGCTGATGGCCAACCATACTGTGCCTTTACAACACAGCTCAAAATGAACTGCCACATGACTTTGGTGTGGTTCCCATAACCCTCTAGGGGCCTGCTGTGGTCCCTAGCCCATTCTACTCTAATGTGGTCACTGCGGCCAACCAGGTCCACAGGACCAAGTACCCAGGGTTTGCAAGGCCCTGGCAATCCAGAAGTTCCAGAAGCTTGCCCAGTCACAGGAAACCATATCCAGAATCAGAGCTCCAATCCACCAGGCCAAGGTTACAAACTGTGGTTCACAGAAACCAGACAGAGTCTCATGGGCAGGTGGTGTCTGGACAGAATGTAAAGTACTTGTACCTCCTAATAGAGAAAGCTGGCTCCAACTCCAGCCAACTGCTACCACAAGAGGATGGGCAAGCAACTGCCAGAATTCCATGATTCAAGAGCAGTTATAAATACAGACTTTAACATAAAGTCTTCCAATTTTTAAGTGTTAAAACCAATTTAAAGTTTTTAACACCATAGGGAGAGCCACCAAATGTGACCCAAGGCAACTAGCTTGCAACCCTTACATTTTATAACTTCATCTTCTCATTTCCTGCCATTTTCTGGGCACCGCAGGATGAAGGCCCTAATCTTCATGACATGCAGTAAGCACTGGCCAAGACCCTCCTCACTAAGTCAGGCTGAGTGCCTGTCCCTGAATGACTGTCTTCACTGTGAGAAGAGAGAGGAAGAGAAGGAGGAGGAGGAGGAGGAGGAGAAGGAGGAGGAGGAGAGAGAGAGAGAGAGAGAGAGAGAGAGAGGAATGTGCCTCAAGTTAGAACACATGGTTTGTAACAGACACTGCTTCAGATACTCTACCATCACAATTCAGAGTTTGTCTGGGGTTTTGTCTGCCTCTGTGCTCTGGATACTCCAGAGGGACTGGCTGACCACAGCTGGGCAGTTAAGACTTCAGGGCCTGACATCAAACAGACCCTGGCTGCTTGATCTCTGAGCTTCAATTTATATACTTATAACCTTGGGCTTTAATAAAATGGGACATAATCCAAAGGCCTATGCAGCCCATGAGGGGAAGAGAGGATGCCCAGAAAGCACAGGGCCCAGTGCCTGGCCTGCAGTAGGCGCTTGATAAATGTTCATTGCTATCATTATGGACTGATTCCACTGCTAAGCCGGCATGCCACAGTACAGCTTGGCTGTTAACATGCATTGACCTCTTACACTGTATGCCTAACTCCCCTATTTTAGAGATGGCTGCAGAGTAGAATGGCTTGTCTATGAGAACAGCAGAGGTCTGAAAACCAACAAGATGACTCAGAGCTATACTGTCCATAATGTCCATGGCCATGCCACTTGACAGTGGTAGGGGAACTTTGTGACCTCTGTCTTCCCACTTAAACAACTGGTTTGTTCACCACAACTTACATTAAGAGCCCAAGGGCTACTCTGGATCTGACTGTAGCTTGGAATGCTCAGGAGGGAGGAGTCTGCTTCTCTGTCAGTCTGTCTGCAGCTCTTAGTTTGTTGGATAAACTAAGAATGGTAAGAAAAGGAAAACACACTCAGAAACTACCACAAGATTACAGGTATCCCATGGAACAAAAACTGTGATAGAAATTAGCTGTCAACAATGCCTCGCTGATGACACGAAACAGTTAGAAAGGAAGCAGTCACAGTGAGGTGTTTCCCCATTCTCCAAGAAGAAGATAGCAAAGAGCTTTGTCTTGTTTGGCTTTCAGAGAGGCAAATAAAGATGAGAGCACAGTCCAGAAGTGGTGATCCCAGGAACTGCTAAAGTCACAAAGGCCAGGGCACCTATTGGGCTAGCCTAAACCCAGGAATTCTGCATATGACAATCTCCTATGATCTCTTGATGGGCAAGACTGGAGCACAGAGTATGTAATCATAAAGCTGACTAGATTTGCATTACCTGACCAGATGGATTAAATTTAGTTCAGCAGCCCCATCTTGCTCTTAGTTTTGCTCTTTCAATATTCCATCCACGCCTTAAGTGAAATAGAATGTTCATTCTAGCACCTTCAGATAAGAGCCTCTAATTCTTCAGTCTTCTGAGCCTGTCCTTACATACAGCATACAGCAGTGCTCTTCAAAAGATTACTGGTAGATTTCCAGAGTCCCATTTACAACAGGATCTACCTGGACAACAGAGTCCACTTCCAAAAAGACTAAATGGAAGGACATGCCAATCCAGATCCAACACGGGAGACTTAACAGGGACAGAGGCAAAGCCCCCAGCATCTATAACAACAGAGAAATTGGGTTTAAGGGCAATATCTCGCCCAGACAGGGGAATTTTAGGAGCTTGACTAAATTACAAAGTAAGAACAAACAGAATGTTAAGGTTCCCAACATAAACAGATGGATTCCTAGTCTACACTGAAAAAGTGATATTCACCATAAAGTGAGAGTCACTGCTCCTCCCTGGCCAAGCCTGAGTGTCATACTCAATCTGGAGAATGTTTCTAAGAAGCCCTGGCTGAAGCTCCATAGAGTATTGACAAAGTGGAGCTTGCTAGAATAAGGCCAGGATTGGCAAAAGGTTGAAAACATGGGACCTGGAAGAGAGATTTAATGGCAGAAGAAAGTGATGTCTATCAGGTCTGAGACTGGCTGCATTACAAAGGACCACATTACAAAGGAAAGTGGTGCCAGCATTAGCTTCACGTCTTACAGTGGGGAAATGACTTCGCTGGGGTTGTCAGAGAAAGTGAAGACAAAATTCTATTTCTGGTAGAAGAAATAGAAGATGCAAAGGGGATGAACACCAGAAGCGGTGGCCAATTTGGGGGATGCTGGATATATCTCCATAGGAAGAGGGTGTGTACCAGAACCAAGAGGAAAAGCTTAGAGTCTAAGCTTTGACATTGCAACATGATGTTGTCTTCTATAAGGTCATAAAATCAAGTTTTATAAACAAGATGTTTTTAAAGTACCTTCATGATTTTTGTGTTAAGTCATGTTCATCTTCACAGATATCCTTGCCCACATGCTGCTGTAGACTTATTTGGCTTAAACAACAGGACAATGAACATGGAAGAAAGAGCAGCTCACTTAAGCTTTTGCACTAAGAACAAGAGGGATTGTAGATACCTAGAAAACAAGACAGCTATGGTAAAAATGTCATTTCAAATGGCCAGGTTTGCATCACCATTGGAAAGGCGTAGGGGAGAAACTGTGGCAGGAAGGAAAGCAGGAGGACAGTACAGCAGGACGCAAGGCACACGGACCTGTACTAAAGGAGGAGCATAGACCCTAAAGGAAGGGTTCAGTGAAAGGGAAGAATTGAAAAGACTTAGTGATTAATTCACTATGGTGCTGGGAATCAAAGACACAAACACATGACTTAGAGGACCAAACACCATAGCCTATGTAATAAGGCCCAAAGCACAGAATATCCAAAGAATCCCGAGTTATTAATGCATTTCAGCTTTATATCATATGCTCAAAGCATAACTTTCACACACACACAAAGTAAGATTTTAAAATGATATTCGAGTCTACTACAAATCAGTTTTCTAAAGTTTACTGGCAATGTTTACAAAAAGTAGATTCATTAAGAATAACAACAACAAATCAGGTAAACAGCATAAAAGAACTGGAACGGGACATGATGCACATGCTTGTAACCCAGCACCATGGAAACTAAGTGAGTTCAAAGCCAGCTTGGGCTACAGAGCAAATCTTGCCCTAAAATAAAG
This sequence comes from Sigmodon hispidus, assembly GCA_004025045.1. Taxonomy (NCBI): domain Eukaryota; kingdom Metazoa; phylum Chordata; class Mammalia; order Rodentia; family Cricetidae; genus Sigmodon; species Sigmodon hispidus. Next base: position 112,733 of record PVIH01005651.1, read on the forward strand.
AAGAAGAAAAAAAGAAAGAATAAGGAAGAGGAAGAAAAAGAAGAGGAGGAGGAGGAGAAGGAGAAGGAGGAGAAGGAGGAGGAGGAGGGTTGAGTCAGCCACACTACTAGCAGAAAAAAAAGCTGCTATTAGTGATAGAAGATCCCACATAATGACCATTTAACTCATCAGAGAGATGTAACAATTATAAACTATTCTCACCAATAACTTGTCTCCCCATACAATAAGAGCTGCCAACATGGTAGGCTTTCACATACCTCTTCCAATCACACAATGACAGGTGAAACAGACAAGTAAGTAAAGATAAAAAATAAATCAAATCATCTAACTGACAAGCTAGCTCATTTGTGTGTTAGACACACAGAGCACAACAACTACCAATCAGAAAGCAAACATTGTTTTGAATAAAGCTGAAAATTCACAAAAACTGACTATATGCTAGATATGAAATTAACCTTAACCAGTTTCTAAAAAATAGCACAATTCTTTGACAGGACCAGAACTGTTCAAAGTCATCAACAAACACAGTATTCAAAAAAAATCAATATGTTTGGAAAGGAAAGACACATTTACTGTGTGAGTAAAACCAGAAAATATTTAGAATAAAAAAATGACAAAAAATTCAGTTTTAAAGCTTGTGCAGTAACTACAAGGCATACAGGTGGAAGGAAATGCACAGTCTTCGATAAAACAAGGCCCCCTGGCAGTGGGTTAATAAATATTGACATTACAAGCCAAGAGGAAAATAAAAGTAAAATAAACTATGGAATGGCACAGATAAAAGCTGAAAGCAGTCACATAGAAGACAAACAAAAATAGATAGGATTAACAAAAAAAAGCAGTGATAAACGAGGCAAACACACCTCCTTCTCACAACTTATCTTACAAATAAGCAGTACAGAATGAGAGCAAGTACAGGTATCTCTAATGTAAAACCAGATGTCAGACATGTGGAGGAGACATATTTAAAGGAAAAAACAATTTTATGCCAGAAAACGTGACAATCAGGGGAAAAAGAATTTCTAGAGAAACAATCTATCAAAACTGAATTCATGGTTATAATGGGAGTTATGAGTAAGACAGAGAGCAGGAGCTGCCTCTCTCAGGGCAAGTAAAAAAGTCACAAATGAGAAGAAACTAATCTTATCCCAAAACAGAAACAGAAGAAAAGCGCACAACACCAAAGAGGAAGTGAAAGATGCTGGAAAGGAGTGGAACCAGATGGGTAAGGAAGGCAAAACCAACAGAACCCAGGGAGCAGCCGCCCATCTCAAGACAAAACCACAGCTCCCCCAAGTCTCAATTCCAGTTGCAGGTTGTCCTAGTTAGGGTTTCCATTGCTGTGATGAAACACCACCACCAAAACCAAGTTTATTTGGCTTATACTTGTACATGATAGTCCACTGAAGGAAGTTGGGACAAGAGCTCAAACAAGTGGAATCTGGAGGCAAGAGGGGATGCAGAGGCCATGGAGAGGTGCTGCTTATGGCCTGCACACCTTGCTTTTTAATAGAATTCAGGACCACCTGCCCAAGGATGGTACCACCCACAATAGGCTGGAACCACCCTCATCAATCACTAAGAAAATGTCCTATCTGTATCTTTTTTTTCCCTATCTGTATCTTATGGAGGCATTTTCTCATCTGAGGTTCCCTCCTTTCAGATAACTATAGCTTGTGTCAAGCTGACATACAACCAGTTAGCACACAGGTTTAGGTGATTCTTTAGTGGACAGGTTAGCAGCAGAGAGAATCTCAGTCTCATGTTTTATGATTCCGAGGGCAGCAGCCAGGCACCACCGTGAAAAAGAATGCATTGTTAAAACTTGAATTTCCCTGGGAGCCTGAGATCAGAGAACATTCACAGGTTGGGGAGCCTCAGGGAAGCAGCTCTGCCAAGTTCAAAGGTGCAGGCAGCAGGAGCTTCAGTATGACATATCAAGAATGATTAGTCTGTCCCTGGTGGCTGGGAACAGATCTCATCAACTGAAAATCACCCTGGAGCCTGGTGGCTGCATGCCTAAGGCCAGTCACATTTAGGACACTGCACTTTACTGCAACACAGCCCAAGAACTCTAAAGTTCCAAACATGATAGCCACAGTGGCATTTGTCTACTGTAAGTATGAAACACTGTCACGACTACTGATCACAATGTCATGATTGCTTCTCATATTTCAACAAACTTGGCTTGGGAGATACCCCTCAGCTAAAATATTACAGGATATGCCCTGGAGACATATAGGACAAAGGTAATCATAACCAGCAGAGGCCTCATTACACAAACAAGGCATGTTAGTTACTTTTCTATTGCTATTTCTAGTATTGTTGTATACACTGTGACCAAGTCAATTTATAAAAGCAAAGACTGTTGAGAATGGAGTGTGGCTTTAACATCTCAAAGCTCATGCCCAGTGACAATACTTCCTCCAACAGGAAGGGCTACACCTCCTATATCTACCCAAACAGCACCACATATAGGGGCCTTCGTCATTCAAAGCAGCACCTAAGGGAAACTAGCAGACACTGGTCCAGCACAAAGTCAGCAAAGCAAAAGAAGCACAGAACCCACAGGCTGGGTTCAGCTACTCTGCACACAGCCATAGGGCTCCAGGTTTTGAAGGGCCAGGGAGAAGCTCCAACAGTCCTCTTGCTCTGATTTCTTTCAATTCTAATGTTTAGCAGGGTTTTTGATATACTGTAGTATTCTAACAGCTATCCTGTGTGCTATCCCCCTTCATCTACTCATCTAATCTTTTTTCCATTTAGGAAAATACATTTTCTTGGGCTGGAGAGATGGCTCAGATGTTAAGAGCACTGACTGTTCTTCCTCAGGTCCCGAGTTTGATTCCCAGCAACCACATGGTGGCTCACAACCATCTATGATGATATCTGGAAAATATATTTTCTTTCTGCTGGTTTTGAAAGAACCCAAGTTCTAAGGCCTGACCCAGGCATTCAGTTCAAGTATTTGGCAGAGCAGCCCCCATGAGAACAAGAAACTAAAAGTCTAAAAGTCTGTTCTAGGAAACAGAGTAACTCAGCCCAGATGACCGTAATAATGGTCGAATCTGTGATTAAAATACCAGAAGTTCCAAGCAGAATAGCTGTGACCTATGCTAACAAGAGTTCTCGGAAAAGCCCCAAGCTGACCTTAATGCAACCCCATGACTATTGTGAGCAACCTTATGATTATAATATGACTTTTAAAGTGACCAATCATGTATTGCCCCAGTTGCTATGGTGATTTTGTGGGTTTTTTTTAGCCTTTAAAAGGAATATGAGATTGCTAATTGGGGCTACTCTCTTGTTCCTGAGGTGAAGAGGTAGCCTGCCTGTACAGACAAAATACAATAAACCCTCTTGCTATTTGTATCAACTGGACTGGAGTCTGGGTTCTTGGGTTCCTTCCCAAGAGGATAGTACCCTGACTCTAGGGTCTATCATTTGAGGGCTCGTCCAGGATATTGGGGTGCCCTTTGACTCCTACTCTGGGACCAGTTGGAGGTAAGAACGAGCTCAAATTGTTCTGTGTTGTTGTGTTCTTGTCTCTTGTCTGGGCGATTTGGCATCTGTACTTTTGCCTGTGCAGGACCAGTGTTGTTGCACAGGTGGGGCAGGCAGGCAGATGTGCATTGAGTCCGATACCCCCGGTCCCCTCCATGGGGGTCTCCACTAGGGTTGTCTGGAAGAAGATTCGAGACTTGGTGTCTCCCCTTCCCGGGGAACGGAGCCTTTCACGGCCTCTCCCGCCTGTATCTATATTTTCAGTCTGTAGCCAAGTTGCCCACCATGCGGACTGTGTTTGCATTGTGTTTCTCAATTGTCTCAGTGTTTTCTGGAGTCTATCTAAAATATTCACTTCCTTCTATCCTTCTAAAACTCACTGAAATGGGACAACACACAACCACCCCTTTGAGTTTAACACTAGACCATTGGAAAGATGTCCTTGCTCAGGCACACAACGTCTCCCTAGAAGTCAAGAAAAAGAAATGGATCACTCTCTGTTCCTCAGAATGGCTGACCTTTGAGGTAGGCTGGCCTAGGGACAGAATCTTTAACGTCAATGTTATTTTTCAGGTGAAGGCTCGTGTTTATGACCAGGGAACACATGGGCATCCAGACCAAGTGCCTTACATCTCAGTATGAGAGGACTTAGCCAGAGACCCACTTCCCTGGGTAAAACTGTTCCTCTCCATCTCCTCTACTCCTGGGCCCCAGAGTCCCGCACTCCCATCATGTACTCCTCTTATCCCCCTGCCTACTGGTAACCCTCTCCCTCCTCTCCCATCTGTCCCTCTTCCTCCACCTCCTCCCTTTATCATCTCAAGGAAATACAACAGGAAGACCAGGACCACAGGAAGAAGCCCCTGGTTCTTCCCAAGAGCCAGGGGGACCTTTTGCTAATGGACCAAAACCCTCCTTACTGAGACAGGAGGGGCCTCGGCAGAGGTCACACACGATGCAGACTCTTCCCACTGGGACTCATCTCCACACTGAGATCCTTCTCCCCACCCCCAGCAGCTGCCAGTGCCTCCCTCGAGATCGGACAAGGAATGGGGAGGATGCCTGGACATCACAAGCTTATCCTATTCACTTAGTGGCTGGCCAAACCCAGGGTTGGCCATTCCCTGTTTCTGATCTCTACAACTGGAAAACTCATAACGGGTCTTTCTCCCAGGACTCCCAACCATTAACTCAGTTGATAGAGTCAATCCTGCTGATTCAACAACCCACCTGGGAAGATTGCCAGCAGCTTTTGCAGACCCTCCTCAGGACAGTGGAGAGACAGTGCATCTTCCTGGAGGTTTGCAAAACTATGCCAGGGGACGATGGTAGACCCATCCAACTGCCGAATGAGATCAACAATGCTTTTCCCTTGACTAGCCCTAACTGGCAGTTCAAAACCAGGGCAGGTAGGGATGGACCTTGTCTCTATCACCAGATTATCCTGGCGGATCTCAAGGGGGCAGACAGATGCTCCACCAATTTGGCTAAGGTAAGTGCTATATTCCAAGGGTCAGAGGAAACCCCTCTGGGGTTTTTAGAGAGGCTGATGGAAGGATACCATATGTATACTCCCTTCACTCCCCATGCACAGGATAGACAGGCTGAGGTCATCATGTCCTTCATAGGACAGTTTATGCCCGATATCTGCACTAAGCTAAAGAGTCTCAAGGGGCTGCAGGGATATACTCTGCAAGATCTAGTGAAAGAAGCTGAAAAGATTTTTAACAAAAGGGAGACATCAGAAGAAAAGGAGAAAAGATTGCGTAGAGAGCAAGAGTAGAGAGAGGACCTGAGAGACAAGAAATGAAAGAGTTGACCAAGATCCTGGCCAATGTAGTTACAGGGTCAGAACAGAACAGGCCTAGACAGAACAAATACCTGGGAGACAAATGGAAGCCACGGGTAGAACATGACCAATGTGCCTACTGCAAAGAGAAAAGACATTGGGTCAAAGATTGCCTGGTTTGCGCTCCAAAGGAAAAGACACACAAGCCCGTCAGGGTGCTGTCCTTGGAAGAAGACTAGGTGAGTCAGGACTAGGATCCCTAACCTGAGCCCTGGGTAACTCTAAAAGTGGGGGGCCAACCAGTGACTTTCCTGGTGGACACTGGAGAACAACATTCAGTCCTCACCCAGGCCAGAGGACCTCTGAGCTCCAAAACATCTTGGGTCCAGGGTGCCACTGAGGGAAAATTATACAAATGGACATCAGAGAGGGAGGTCCATCTATCTACTGGAAGAGTAACCCACTTTTTCCTGCTAGTACCAGACTGCCCCTATCCATTGCTGGGGAAGGACCTCCTCTCCCAAGTAGGGGCCCAGATCTACTTCCATGAAAGAGGGACTTCAGTAGTGGACCCTAAGTGCCAGCCTCTCCAAATGTTGACAATAAGTCTGGAAGATGAACATCGGCTACATGAGGCCCCCTTGAATGTCCCACAAATAGACCCTAAATGACTCAATAACTATCCTCAAGCCTGGGCTGAAATAGTGGGCATGGGGTTGGCCACCCAGCAACCACCCTTGGTGATAAATCTAAAACCAACAGCCACCCCTGTGTCTATCTGCCAATATCCCATGACCAAAGAGGCAAAAGAGGGATTAAGTCCTCATATCCAGAGGCTGCTACAGTTAGGCATCTTGAAGCCTTACCAGTCAGCATGGAACACTCTGCTGCTGGTGGTTAAGAAGCCTGGCACTAATGATTATAGACCCGTTCAGGACCTGAGAGAGGTACACTGGAGGACTGAGGACATTCATCTTACTGTGCCTAACCCCTACAACCTGTTGAGCACCTTGCCCCCTGGGCTTGTTTGGCATACAGTGCTAGACTTAAAAGATGCCTTTTTCTGCTTAAGACTGAGCCCTCAAAGCCAACCCCTTTTTGCCTTCGAATGAAAGGACCCATAATCTGGGTTCTCAGGTCAGCTAGCCTGGATTAGATTACCCCAAGAATTAAAAACCTTCCACACCCTGTTTGACGACGCCTTACATCAAGACCTGGCGGACTTTTGATTTAGCCACCCAGACCTGATCCTCCTCCAGTATGTGGACAACATACAACTGGCAGCATAGACGGAGCAGGAATGCCTCCAAGGTAAAGGGGCCCTATTAAAAAGACTGGGATACCGAGCCTCAGCCAAGAAAGCCCAAATTTGCCAGCGAGAAGTGACTTACTTAGAACATCTTCTGAGAGGGGGGCCAGAGATGGCTAACTGAGGGGTGAAAATGAGCTGTGGCTCCTATACCCCTGCCCACTGGCACAAAGAAGCTGAGAGAATTCCTGAGGAGCGCAGGATTCTGCTGCCTCTGGATACCGGGATTTGCTGAGATGGTGGCCCCACTATACCCTCTCACCAAAGGTGGCTCTCCCTTTGTCTGGGGTGAGCAGGAACAATAGACCTTTGATAATATAAAAAGGATTCTACTATCTGCCCCAGTTTTAAGCCTCCCAGATATAAAGAAGTCATTCACTTTACATGTAGATGAGCATAGAAGGGTAGCGAAAGGGGTCCTGACTCAACAGCTGGGACCCTGGAAGAGACCAGTGGCATATTTCTCTAAGAAATTAGACAACGTGGCAGCAGGATGGCCCCCATGCCTCCGCATGATAGCTGCGGTGGAAACTCTGGTGAAAGAATCTGACAAGCTCACCTTGGGACAGCCTCTCACAGTGATGACACCACATGCCATAGAGACAGTGATCCCGCAGCCCCTGACCGATTGCTCTCAAATACCAGAATCACCCACTATCAGGCCATATTGTTAAATTCTGAGCGGATCCAGTTTGGGACAGTCACCTCCCTCAAGCCGGCCACCCTGCTTCCCAAGGGGGGAGTGGAAGTCTCTGTGGAACACAATTGCCACCAAGTACGGCTGAGACCCAGAAAACATGGGAGGACCTGACAGACCAGCTGCGTCTGAATTCAGACTTCACCTGGTACACAGATGAAAGCAGCTCCCTGCATCAGGGTGAATGTAGGGCAGGAGCAGCCATGGTAGATGGTACTGCCATAATCTTGGCAGGAGCCCTGGCACCTGGAACTTCAGCTCAATCAGCTGAACTGGTGGCTCTCACCCAAGCCTTGAAGACGGCTCAAGGTAAGGCCGTTAATGTTTATACTGACAGTAGGTATGCGTTTGCTACTGCACATATCCATGGGGAAATCTACAAAAGAAGAGGACTGTTGACATCCACTGGTAAGGACATTAAAAATAAACAAAAATTCTGGACCTCCTAGGAACTATCCACCTACCTAAGAGACTAAGCATTATTCATTGCCTGGGTCACCAAAAGGAGATGATCCAGTCGCCCAGGGAAATAGGATGGCAGATGAAACGGCCAAAGTTGCTGCCTTGGGAAAGCCAGTGCTTGATTTACAGGCAACTGAAGAACAACCACGACCACCCAGATATAAAAGACCTAGACTTTGTTCAATAACTTGGAGCACACTACGATGAGTGGGACGAAACTTGGAAGCTAGAGGGTAGAGTAGTTCTGCCTCATAAGATGGCTAAGAACCTGGTGACTGATCTCCACTGCTTGACTCACCTAGGACACAAAAAGCGTAGAGAACTGCTACAGAGGGAAAGACAGTTCTACTACATACCCAATCTAAATTCTCTGATCAAAGAAATCATGGGGTCATGCATCCTCTGCACCAAAGTGAATGCCAACCACCATGCATTGCTAGAGGGGACACCCATGTGAGGATCCCGTCCGCGAACCAACTGGGAAGTGGACTTCACGGAAGTCTGCCCTGGACGATATGGAGCTAAGTATCTTCTAGTCTTTGTAGGCGCATTGTCCGGATGGGTAGAAGCCTTCCCCACAAAGAAGGAAACAGCTCAAGTGGGGGTCAAGAAGGTTTTAGATGGCGTGGGATCCAAAGGGTCAGTCCAGGGTGTTTCTGATCCCAAGCTGTTCAGTGGTTGTGGTTTGCCGCTTGGGCATGTTTGGCTTTTTTTTTTTTTTTTCTT
>PVIH01005652.1:0-121114 GCA_004025045.1 Sigmodon hispidus
TTCCTGTGGAAACAAAAGCAAAACCCCTACCCCAATGAAGCACATGCCCTGGCTTCCATTCTGAAGTTAGTACATCCTTAAAATAAACAGGTTGATTCAACTCAGAAGTTCTTTCTATTACCCAGTGTTTCTCTGCAGCTGAAGTCCCTTTCTCATCAGCATTAAGAAAGTTTAATGTCAACAAGGCACTATGTAATCTTTCCCTAGGTTTTTTCATACCACCTTTCTGTTTATGAAGCATCTCTTTCAAGGTGTGATGGGATCTTTCCACAACTGCTTTTCCAGTGGGATTGTGTGGTATCCCAGTAAGGTGCTTTATCTCATAATATCCAAAAATCTGCTTCATTTCCTGGGAAACATATGCTGGAGCATTGTCAGTCTTAATTTGATCAGGAATTCCCAATATGGCCATGGCTTCCAGAAGATGAGTGAGCACTGCATTAGCATTTTCAGAACTCAGGGCGGTAGCCCACTGCATTCCTGAGTAGGTATCCATGGTATTATGAATATATTTCATCTTACCAAATTCCAGGAAATGAAACACATCCATCTGCCAAATCTCATTGCTCCTTGTACCCTTAGGATTACTCCCAGTGGGTAAGGATGGCTGATTGTAAAGGGAACACTTGACACACTTTTGCAAATTTTCCTTGGCTTGATGCCAAGAGATGGGAAAACTCTTCTTTAATCCCTTGCTATTGACATGATGCTTCTTGTGAAACTCTGAGGCTTCTACCACATTCCCTATTAATAACCGATCAATCTTGTCATTACCCTGTGCTAAAGGGCCAGGAAGGCCTGAATGAGCCCTGATATGTGTTATATACATAGAATGTGTTCTATTTCTGATGATATCCTGTAGCTGTACAAACAAAAAGGTTAATTCTGTATCATCAGGAATGAAGTCAGCAGTTTCAATATGAAATACAACTCCTTCTGCTTAATGAGAGTCAGTTATCAGGTTAAGAGGTCCAGTAAAATCCAATAAAACCATAATAATGGCATACAGTTCTGCCTTCTGAACAGAATCATAAGGACTCTGTGTCACCATACTGAAGTTTTCTGATTTATAATCAGCCTTTCCTGTGTTATTTGCATCACTAAAAAATGTAGGAGCTCCAGAAATAGGTTTATCCTGTACCACATGGGGGAATATCCAATTAGTTTTCTTTATACACTGAATCTGTTTGCTTCGTGGATATTTATTATTAATCTCCCCCAGAAAACCACTATAGGCCTTTTGCCAATGTTCATTGTCTGCCCATAATTGATCAATTTCCTCATTGGTCAAAGGTACAACAATTTCTGCTGGATCCTTTCCAGTCAACTGTCGAAGCCTGAATTTTCCTTTGAAGATCAAATCTGAAATTTTTTCAATGTATGTTTTCAGTTTCTTACTTGGGCTATGTGGCAGAAATATCCATTCTAATATAAGATTTTCTCTTTGCATTATGACTCCTGTAGGGGAATATTCAGAATGCAAAATAACCAGGATGCAGTTGAGGTCTGGGTCTATACGGTTAACATGTGCTTCTTGTAATCTCTTTTCCACCAATGCTAATTCTTTCTCAGCTTCAGCATAGAATTCCCTGGGACTATTCAGATCCTTATTTCCATCTAAAGTTTTGAACAAATGAACCATTTCATAGTTTTTAATACCAATAACTGGACATATGTGGGCATTATCCCCCAATAGCTTCTGAAAATCATTAAGTGTCCTCAATCTGTTTCTCTTAAGTTGTACCTTCTGAGGTCTAATTGTTTGCAAGCCTATTTTATAACCCAAATAATTGATAGAATCCCCTCTTTGTATCTTTTCAGGGGCAATGTGAACTCCCCAATCAGGCAACACCTTCTTCAATTTTTCAAACAGTCTTTCTAAGGTGTTTATGTCTGGGTCCACTAACAATATATCATCCATATAATGGTAAATGATGGATCGTGGGAATTGTTTACGTATCACTTCTAATGGTTGTCAGACCAAATATTGGCATAGGGTGGGGCTATTCAACATCCCTTGTGGAAGGATCCTCCATTGGTACCTTTTCACTGGGTGTGCATTATTGAGAGTAGGTATAGTGAAAGCAAACTTCTCTTTATCTTGTTCTTGTAGAGGTATGGCTAAAAAAAAAAAAAAAAAAAAAGAAACAGTCCTTCAGATCAATAACTATAATAGGCCATCCTTTAGGTAGCAAAGAAGGTAAAAGTATACCAGACTGTAAGGTGCCCATGGGCTTAATCACCTTATTAATTGCTCTTAAATGTGACACCATTCTCCATTTTCCAGATTTCTTCTTGACCACAAATAAGGGGAAATTCCATGGGCAGGTTGATTCTTCAATATGCTGAGCTTGTAACTGCTCCTGTACTAATTGTTCTAGGGCTAGCAATTTCTCCTCTGTCAAAGGCCATTGTTGGACCCAAATAGGTTTTTCTGTCAACCATTTCAAAGGCAGGGCTGTGAGTGTCTTTGGGGTGCTTGTAGTTTTTAGACTGCGTTGTTGTGCAACCTGAATAACCAATGACTGTTTTACGTAGCCTCTTGAGGTATTGCTTTCAAGTACATGATTGGGTCTTTGGTTGAAATTTAAGACTGGAGGGATCTTAATTTGAGTGTTCCATTGTTGCAGTAAGTCACGACCCCATAAGTTCACTGCTATGTTGGTCATGTATGGCTTCAATCTTCTTCTCTGTCCTTCTCATCCTATGCATTCAAGCCATCTCACACTCTGTTTTACATGAGACAATGTCCCAATACCTAAAAATTGAATGTCTACCTCCTTCAGAGGCCACCTGGGGTGCCACGCCTGTGGAGTTATGATCAAAACATCAGCTCCCGTGGTGACTTAACCTTACATAAAAATATTATCTATTCTTATTGTCAACTTTGGTCTTTGTTCATTTATGGAGGTCTGCCAAAATATGCATTTTATTGGTTTACTGGATATCATCAACTTCTCTTGTAAGGGTGATCTATTGTCTATGGCTACATGGTCTACTGTTTCAGGCTTGGGATTTGTTACTCATCTTAAGAAAACTCTTCTTCCACTGTGACTGGATATGACTGAACCTTTTTTGGCTTGGAGGTCTGACTCTTGGGGGCTTACCAGGGGAATCCCCGAGTTATGTTTCCTGATGTTAAAAGCATGCCATCTTTGTCTCTTATAGATCTACATTCATTTGTCCAATGTCTGCCTTTGTTACATCCCCGACATAGTCCAGGAGGTAGTGGCCATTTGTTTAAGTCACTACTGGGATTGGAAGAATTCCCATTTATACTTTGCCTATGATTTCTCTTTATATGGCCTGGCTTACCACAATTGAAACAAATAAAGGTATGATTTCTCATTTTAACGATAGCAATGGCTTGTCCTACCCAATTCTCTTCATCAGAGTGTAGATATTCAACATTGATTGCAAGTTGAATCCATTCTTCTATGGATGCACCTCTGATATTTAATGGCATGATCAATTTCTTACATGTCATATTAGCATTATTGAAGGCCAAAGAGAGTATAAATTGTTTCCAAACTTCTGAATCTGACACTGCTCTATTTACAGCCTGAGTAAGCCTCTGTAAAAAGTCTGTATAAGGCTCCTTCAGCCCTTGTTTAATCTGAGTATATGACTCAGTTCTCTGTCCTGGGTCTAAAACCTTTTCCAAAGCATTTAGGGCAACAGTACGGCACAGCAACAGAGCATGGTCATCATAAGAGGCCTGAACTGATATATCAGCAAACTGGCCTTCCCCAAGGATTTGGTCCTTGGAGACGGTAACATTCCCAGCTTGATCTCGAGATTCCAAGGCTTTAGCCTCTTCCCTAAACCAATTCCTCCACTGCAAGCTTTGGTCATCATTCAACACTGCAGTTGCTAAATTTTTCCAGTCATTAGGAATTACTCAATTCTGTGCTGACCATGAATTTATTGATTGTTTCACAAAAGATGATTGTACATCATATGTAACTATGGCTAACTTTATTGTTTTTATATCCTTCATGAGTATAGGTTTATAATTGTATCCCACATTGTCTGAAGCCCTTCCATGTGATTGTGGTTTTTTGGTCTCTGCCACAAATGGGAATAGAGTTGGAGGGCTGAGGGTTAGTCCCTTCATTGTAACCACTCTAGGTAGAGAACCTTCCCTCTAGTAGCATCTTTTAAGAGGGGGCTCTGGGTTGTCTTGAGCAGATGTTGCCTCAAAATCCTTTTCTAAAATGTCCAAGCAAGCTGCATGATCTTGAAACCTAGTGGTAATGGTCTTCTCCAGTGTTTTAAAGTCCTCTATAAATGACCTCTCCAACAATTTCATAGAGTGAAAAGTCCTCTCAGTCTCCACATCTACCCATTCTACTACCTTCTGTTCCAGTTTCCTAGAATTTTCATCCAGTTTCCTAAAATTTTCATCCAGTTTCCTAAAATTTTCATCCAGTTTCCTAAAATTTTCATAAAGTTTCCTGAAATTATCATCAATATGAGCTCTGCATTCATGTCTAACCAATGCAGACCTCTCGTCTATGGAACCAAGGAGTTTCTGGATTGTCTTAATATGTTCATCCATGCCAGACATCTTAGCCTCACATGCCTTATGGGGAACGTGTTCATCTCTATGTTGGGATCCTTTAATAGGTAGGTATAAAGTATATTATCACACAAAAAAATCAAAAGAACTCCTGGTTTGAGATAGCCCCCAAATGCATTATCCTGAAAATAATCCTTTATCACCATTGTGAAAAAGTAGGTAAAATTCTGAACATTTATCTGGTCAGACATTGTAGAAGAAAAAGGATTACCTTACTCAGGTGTAATGAGGACTTATGGCCAGCAGATATTGCAGTTGTGATCAGCAGTGGCATCAATGGTGCGCAAAACAAGGTGGCGATTCTGCCAGGACAGTCTGTTTCTTTCAACAAATCCTACCGGGCATGTGCCACCAGAACCGGCTCGATCCAGTCTCTCCAATTTCTGCTCACTGACTGCTCTCACTAGCTCTGCACAGAAACCATCACTGTGGCTGGGGGCAAGTCCCTAACCAGCCGCTTGCTCCACTCCATGGCTGGGGGAACCTGGCAGGGCACCATGGAGTCAGCCCCACATTGGTAGGCACCAGATATTATGGTAATTAACCCACCATGAGATATATATTAAGTAATATTTATTATCCAAATATCACTTACGGAGAAGAGTTTTGTTCAAAGGGAGAAAATAGAGGGGGAAGCAGCGCACTGGAGAGTTTTCCAACTGCCAGATCTGCCGCTGATCCAGGAACTGTCCCAGAACTTGGCTTCCTTTTCTACCTCCTTCCTGCTGACCATGCCCTGCCTGGCCCCAGCACTCCCACAGGTATCTTCTGATTCCCACTACAGGTTCTCACATTTCTGGCCCATTACTAAGGTAGATAAGAGTAGAAGAGGAACAAATGTGGAGTACTTAAGACCTTGGAGATTTGTTTTGATCATGAAAGATTTAGGATGCTTGTGAGATATCTAAAAGGAGAGGAAAAAACAGTTTATGCATATCTGTAGCTTAGTGGGAGAGGAAAAAACAGTTTATGCATATCTGTAGCTTAGTGGCAAGATCTAAACTAGAATATCAGTTTGGAAGCTGGGAGCATAACAATGGTATTTAAAACAGTAAGGAAGGATGTTATCACAATCTCTGGTGTATTTGTTGGTATGCACAGATGTGCTGTAGACAAAGCCTGACTAGAGAAAGAAAGCATACATCACAAATGTATGAGTGACATCGCCTCTTGAGATAAGCACAGGCCAGGCTGTAAGTGATGTTCTAGCTACCTCCATGCTGAGTTAGTTATAGATTCTCTCTGTCAACATTAAAAAGCATCTCTCTCTTATTTCCATTCTACTCTTGGGACCTATGTTCTGTGTTATCTCCATTAAAGTTACTGTTAAAAGCCCAGAGGAAGCCATTGATATTAAAGAGTGCCAATTTCAGGGGACTCTATATTTTCAAAGCTTTTTTTTTCTATTTCATATCAGAGGAAAGGGACATACAGGCTAGGTCTTTGTCATTCTGTTCGCAGTGAAACTTCTTTCCCAGAACTGTAGTTTAACTTTATACAGTTAGATTTTCCTGAGTGTCCACATAATAGACAACATATGTGGGCTATAAGTACATGTTTAAAGTAACATTCCTGTTGAGTAAAATATTCATTATTAAGTGTTAGTTCTTTTTTTGTATACTTATTATTATTATTATTATTAACAAAAAAGTCATGCTTTCTATCCCTGTACATCATTATTCAAGGTCACTTCCCCCTCCAGCCACATCAGGTCATTTTTTCTTCTCCACAATTCCCCATCACCTCGGTGGGCAGGCAAGAGACAGTCCCATGGTCCCACTGACACAATATTGCTTAGTTCAGTCTCTACTCCTGGCAGATCCAGTTTTGTCCCCCCTACATCAAGAGTGAGTTAGGTGTTCCTCTAGGGGGAGTGGGATCTGAGGAGTCAGTCCAGGGTGTTTCTGATCCCACGCTGTTCATTGGTTGTGGCTTGCAGCATGGGCATGCTTAGCTTTTTTCTTGTTTGTTTGTTTGTTTAGAGAACACTAATGAGTGAGTACATCCCCTACTTATCTTTCCGAGTTTGTGATACCTCACTCAGGAGGATATTTCCAAGTCCATCGATTTGCCTGCAAATTTTAGGATATCATTTTTTCTTACTGCTGAGTAGTATTCCATTGTGTAGTTGTACCACAGTTTGCTAATCCATTCTTCAGTTGAGGGACATCTAGGTTGTTTCCAGGTTCTTGCTATTACAAATAATGCTGCTATGAACATAGCTGAGCTAATGCCTTTGGAGTATGACTGTGCATCATTAGGGTATGCACCCAGAAGTGGTATTGTTGGGTCCTTGGGGAGATTGATTCTCAATTTTCTGAGAAACCACCATACTTTGTTCCAAAGTGGCTGAACAAGCTTACACTCCAACCAGCAATAGAGGAGTGTTCCCCTTGCTCTGCATCCTCTCCAACATAGGCTGTCATCTATGCCTTTTATCTTAGCCAATCTAACAGGTGTTAGGTGTTATCTCAAAGTTGTTTTGATTCATTTTTCTCTGATGGCTAAAGATGATGAGCACTTTTTCAGGTGCCTTTCAGTCATTCATAATTTGTCAGCTGAGAATTGCCTTTTTAGATCTGAACCCCATTTTTTGATTGGATTATTCAAGGTTTTGGGCTCTAGATTCTTGAGTTCTTTATATATCTTTGAGATCAGTCCTCTATCACTTGTAGGGTTGGTGAAAATATTTTCCCATTCTATAGGCAGGCATTTTGTCCTCTTGACAGTGTCCTTGGCTTTACAAAAACTTGTTAGCTTCAGGAGATCCCACTTATTGATTGTTGGTCTTAGTGTCTGTACCACTGATGTTATATTTAGGAAGTGCCAATTTGTATAAATGTATTTCCCACTTTCTTTTCTATCAAGTTTAAAGTGGCTAGGTTTATGTTGAAGTCTTTGATCCACTTGGATTTGAGTTTTGTGCAGGGTGACAGGCTCAGATCTATTTGCAATTTTCCACACACTTACATCCAGCTATGCCAACACCATTTGTTAAATATACTATCTTTTTTCCATTGAATGTTTTGGGTTGCTTTATCAAATATCAGGTATTCATAGTTTTTTGGGTTACTGTCTGGATCCTCAGTTCTAGTGCATTGATCCACAAGTCTGTTTTTATGCCAGTACCAGTCTGTTTTCACTACTGTAGCTCTATAGTATAACTTAAAGTCAGGGATGATGATACCTCCTGAGGTTCTTTTGTTGAGTAAAATTGTTTTGACAATCCTGGATTTCCTGTTATTCCAAATGAAATTGAGTATTGTTCTTTCAAGGTCCAAAAAATATTGTGTAGGGATTTTGATGGGAAGTACATTGAATCTTTAGATTGCCTTTGGTAGAATTGTCATTTTTACTATGTTGATCCTACCTATCTAGGAACATGGTAGAGCTTTCCATTTTCTGATATCCTCTTCAATTTCTTCATTATAGTTACTCCAAGATATTTAATACTATTTGCAGCTATTATGAAGGGTAGTGTTTCTTTTATTTCTTTTTAAGCTCTTCTATCTTTTGTGTATAGAAGGGCTACTGATTTCCTTGAATTTATCTTGTATCATGCTACATTGCTGAAGGAGTTTATCAGCTGTAGCAGTTCCTTGGAGGAATTTTGTGTGTCACTTATTTATACAATCATATCATCTGCAAATAGAGGTTGTTTCACTTCTTTTCCAATTTGTATGCCCTTGATCTCTTTTAGTTCCCTTATTGCTTTAGCTAAAACTTAGAGAACTATATTGAATAGATAAGGGGAGAGAGGTCATCATGTCTAGTTCCTGATTTTAGTGGGATTGCTTTGAGTTTTTCTCCATTAAGTTTAATACTGGCTGTCAGCTTCTTGTAAATTACCTTTATTATATTTACATATTCTCCCTGTATTCCTGATCTCTCCGGGGCTTTAATCATAAAGGAGTGTTGCATTTTGTCAAAGGCTTTTTCAGCATCTAAGGATATGATCATATGGTTTTGTTCCTTTAGTTTGTTTATATTATGGATAACTTTTGCAGTTTGTCATATGTTAAACCATGCTGCATTTCTTAGATGAAGCCTACTTGGTCGTGGTGGATGATATTTTTTATGCATTGTTGTATACGGTTTGCCAAAGTTTTGTTGAGAATTTTTGCATCAATATTCATGAGGGAAATTGGTCTGTAATTCTCCTTCTTTGTTGTGTCTTTGAGTGGCTTGGGTATTAGGGTGATTGTGGCCTCATAAAAGGAATTTGGTAATATTCCTTCAGTTTCTACTGTGTGAAATAGTTTGAGAAGTAATGGTAGCAATTCTTCTTTGAATGTCTGGTAGAATTTGGCACTGAAAACATCTGGACCATGGCTTTTATTTTTGGGAATGTTTTTAATGACAGCTTAAATTTCCTTAAGGGTTGTAGGCCTGTTTAGGTAATTAATCTGATCTTCATTTAATTTTGGTTGGTGGTACCTGTCCAGAAAGCTGTCCATTTCTTCTAGGTTTTCCATTTTTTTGGAATACAGATTTTCAAAATATGATTTGATTATTCTCTGGATTTCCTGGGAGTCTATTGTTGTGTCTTCCTTTTCATTTCTGATTTTGTTGATTTGAACACTCTCTCTTTTTTTTGATTAGTTTGGTTAAGGGCTTATCTATCTTGTTAACTTTCTCAAAGAACCTACAATTAAATTCAATGATTCTTTGTATTGTTCTTTTTGTTTCAAATGTATTGTATCAATTGTATTGTATCAGCTCTAAATTTGATTATTTCCTGCCCTTTACTCCTTCTAGGTGAGTTTGCTTCTAATTGTCCTAAGGCTTTCTTCTGAGCTGTTAGTGTCTAGTGTGGGATTTCTCTAGTTTTTTCATATAGGCATCTAGCGCAATGAATTTACCTCTTAAGACTGCTTTCATTGTGTCCCACAAGTTTAGATATGTTGTGCATTCATTTTCATTAAATTCTAGGAAGACTTTGATTTCTTTCTTAATTTCTTCCATGACCCAGAGATGGTTCAGCTGAATGATGCTTAGTTTCCATGAGTTGCTAGGCTTTCTTTGATTTTTGATGTGGTTGAACTCTAACTTTAGGGCCTGGTGGTCTGATATGTTACAAGGGATTATTTCCATTTTCTGTATCTGTTGATATTTGCTTTATGACCAATTATGTGGTCAATTTTGGAGAAAGTTCCATGAGGAGCTGAGAAATATGTATATTTCTTTGCATTTGGGTAGAAGCATCTGTAGATATCTATTAAATTCATTTGCATCAAACCTCTTTTAGACTCCTTATTTCTCTGTTGAGTCTCTGTCTGGTTTACCTATCCAGGGTTGAAAGTGGGGTATTGAAGTCTCCCACTATTAGGATGTAAGAATTGATGTGGGATTCAAGCTTTTGCAGTGTTTCTTTTACATAAGTAGGTGCCCTTATATTAGGGGCATAAATATTCAGGATTGAAATCTCCTCTTGTCCAATTTTTTCTTTGATGAATACTTAGTGACCCTCTTGGTCCTTTTTAATTGCTTTTAGCTTAAAGTCTGCTTTGTTGGATATTAGGACTGCAAACCCTCTTGTTTCTTAGGACCATTTGACTGGAAAATTTTTTCCCAACCCTTTATTCTAAGCCTGTGTCTTTCCTTGTGTTTGAGGTGTGTTTCTTGTAGGCAACAGAAGGATGGCTTCTGTTGTTGTATTTATCTTGTTAGTGTGTGACATTTTGTAGGAGAGTTGAGACCTGAATCCATTGATATTAAGTAAAATTAGTGACCATTGATTGATATTTCCTGTCATTTTTGGTGGTGACTTGTTTGTATTTCCTTTCTCTGGATTATTCTTCTGTGGAATTATTGATTGTTTGTGGTTTCATGGGTGTATATGGGGTCCTTATGTTAGAATTTTCCCTGTAATACTCTCTGTAGTGCTAGATTGGTAGATAGATATTCTTTCAGTACTGACTTTTTCATGAAATATCTTGTTTACTCCATCTATGGTGATTGATAGTTTTGCAGGGTATAGGATTCTAGTTTGGCAGCCATGTTCTTTTAGCATCTGTATAACTTCTGTCCAAGCCCTTCTAGCTTTCATCATTTCCTTTGAATTGTCAGGTATTATTCTGATGGGTTTGCCTTTATATGTAATTTGGCCCTTTTCTTTTGCAGCTTTTAAATTTTTTTCTTTGTTCTGTATGTTTTGAGGCTTGATTATAATGTGGCATGCTGGCTTTTTTGGGGATCATACCTATTTTGCGTTCTTTCAGCTTCTTGTATCTTCATAGGCATTTCCTTCTTCAGGTTAGGGAAGTTTTCTTCTATGATTTTATTGAAAACATTATCTGTGCCTTTGAGCTGGTATTCTTCTTCTTCTTCTTCTTCTATTCCTATTATTCTCAAGTTAGGTCTTCTCATGGTGTCCCACATTTCCTTAACATTTAGAGTTATGGCTTTTTTGGTTTTAGTATTTTCTTTGACCAATATATCCATTTGAGCTACTGAGTCTTCCACTTCAGAGATTCCATCTTCCATCTTTTGGGCTCTGCTTGTTTTGCTTATATCTGTGGTTCCACCTTTTGTCTTCAGGTTTTCTATTTCCATCTTTGCCTCATTTTGTGCCTTGTTTATTGCTTCTATTTCAGCTTTTAGTTCCTGGCATGTTTCTTTCATAGATTTGTTCATCTCTTCCAATTTTTGTTTGTATTTTCTTCTTTAAGGCTATTTTTCATATCTTCTTTGAGAGCTTTGATGATCATCATGAAGGAATTTTTGGTGTTGCTTCCTTCTGTTTCCTCTTCATTGCTCAGTTCAGGTTTTGTATTTGTAAGATTGCCACTTTCTTCTGGATTTACCTTGTTGTTCTTTTTATTATTATGTAAATTTTTGCACTGGTGTCTGCCCATGGCTTCAGTGGTTCATGATTAGGTGGCTCCTGGCCAGTTGTGGCACTCAGGCTTATGTGCCTCCTGTCACCTCTGAGGTAAAGGTCTGCTCAATCTTTACCTCTGCTCTGGGCAGGGTACTGAATTTCCATTCTTCAATCTTTCTCTCCTTGACCTATTGGAGGCTGGGTGAAGGCCATGCAAATTCCCTCAACAGAAGCTTGGGGGACCGTGGCAGTCAGAAATTATCTCCATCTGCTACAGAGTGTGTGGTTACACACTCTACAGACAGCACCTATTCCCAGAACCAGAACCACTGGAAGTTCAACTCTCCCTGGCAGGGATACAGGTGCTCTGGCCTGCTGACCCATCCTCACCTCTGGGCAGGGTCTGAGTCTGTCCTTCAGGGTCCCCAGTCCTTATCTATTTGCTCAGTTGTAGGTGGGTAGCCATGCAAATTTTCTCAGCAGCAGCTGGGGGAACTGTTGCAGTCAGAGTTTATTTCTGTTTGCTACAGAGTTTGTGGGTCCATGCTCTGCAGACAGCACCAAGTTCCAGAACTTGAACCGCTGGGAGCTCAACTCTGCCTGTCAGGGATACAGGTGCTTGGGCCTGCTGACCCCTCCTCACCTCTGGGCAGGGTCTGAATCTGTCCTTCAGGGTCCCCAGTCCTTATCTGTTTGCTCAGTTGGAGGTGGGTAGCTGTGCAAATTTCCTCAGCAGCAGCTGGGTGGACTGTGGCAATCAGAGTTTATCTCTGTCTGCTACAAAATGCATGGGTACATGCTCTGCAGATAGCACCCAGTGCCAGAACCCATGTTAGTTCTCTTAAGCAGAGGTCTATGTAAAAATTTTTGTCAGAGTTTTCAAATTAGAAACTTGTCATTTCTCTTGATAGAACACTCTACTTGCATTTTCAAGATGATTAACTTCTTCTTGGGCATTAGCTATCTGTTTTTACCATGTCTTTAAGGAACTACAGAAAGTAATAAATTTTAATTTTAGTTTTTTCTTTATTTGTGTCAACAGCCCTAAACATCATCCAATGAGTTGTGTCTAACCTGCGTTTGTTTAGAAACTCTCATGTGGCTATAGGGGATATAAATGCTTTCCAATCCCATTAGTTTTACTTCTTCCAAAAGGTCACTAGCCTTAAACTTTTCCTGATTCACACTTTTGTGTTTCTGGCCTCACTTGTATAGGCATCTTAGTTTTGAACATCTGATTCAGGTCTTTTTATAGAATCAACTGCCCTCTCTTTAACTCCTTGATAATCATTGGCTTTCTAATTTCTTACTTGTTTAAACCATTTTTATTTTTTTTTGTATTGATGTTAATATTTAAAATGCATGAAGTTTTTCTGGAGAAGTAGTTGTGTGATAACATCAAAACATTGATAGTCTTTCCACATACTTTTGTATGGTGAATTATGTAAGAATGTTATCAAGTGAAATATTATTGGAATTCACATTAATCTTCAGTCAGAAATTATCTTTATAGTTCAAGATTATCCAGACAGCATATGAGATGTTGGAGCTCATTTCTCTTGGATTATGAAAGAAAGGTGAACAGGGGATAGTTCAGCATCAGGAATATTCTTCTTAAGGATCCTATAAAGTTGGAGGTTGATTTTAGAATTGATGAATAGCTTGCTTAAGCCACTATGTCTTCTAAAATGTTAAGTTGTTTAAAAACGTTGACAAGCACCACTTCGTGGTGGACTACCTCATGTTTCCCCTGTATTTTCTCTAACTGTCCTCAATGCTAAGCTATGGCCTAGTTGAATCATCTGTCACTGCTTCTTTGAGTACACACACACACACACACACACACACACACACACACACACCTGTAACACACACACACACACACATACACATGTATATAAAACCACCATAAAAAAGACAAAAAAAGAGAAGATTTTGGTCAAATTAGGGAACATTATGAAGTAGATAGTGAAGACTAAAGGAAGGATTTAGAATGATTTGTGAGTAATTGATCTCTTTTCTTTCCAATTACTAAAGATCAGTGCTGAATATCTTTGCAATATGTACCCCACCTATTTTATACATGTCCTTGCTTTGGCCAAGTCCAAACAGCTCAATGTTGGCAGATAATGTTTATTACATATGACATAAATATCTAGAAATTTCTGCCCTCATTATGGCTGAATGCCTTAAATGATAGAGACACTGACACTTCAAGAAGAAAGGATTTTATTGCTATACATCTAATTGTATATACAATTAGATTATTCAATGTTATACATTGATTGCTATCAATTTCTAAATAGTGATTGTTTCTTCTACCTAATTAAGACTTGCATCATGTAGTACAAAGATAATTGTATATAGTCTAGTATAGACCTAAAGTGAAGATTCAGTTTCCCTACACATGGTCTTGGGGAAATAATGTTGTCTTTCTGAGCCTCAATCTTGACTAGCAGTTGTGAAAGAAAAGTGATTAGCTTATTTTTTTTCCATCTCATTCTACTTCATGGATGGTCTCAGGGATTAGGACATTATGTATGAACACTTTACACTTTAGTCTGTTTTATAGAACATAAAGGGAGTTCAACAATACTGAATTTAAATGTTTTAAATGTATATTTTACTATTCCTTTGGGATTCTAGTGACTACATTCCTTCTCTTCATGATATTCTAAAAAATAACTGAAAAATTATGTCTGTCAGAAGCCATTACCTCACCAGATAGTAGCCTGGCTGCCTTGAGGTATACCCATCCTGTAAATTGAGACACTTTTCTCTGGTTTCCCATCTCTGTGTTTACTTAATTTTGTCAAAGCAATCCTAAGAGTATAGTGCCCATTCATGGGTCCTCATACTTCATGCACACCCACCAGCCATTCTACTGAGTCCTCACTGCTTTGTTGAAAAGCTTTTCAGCTGTATTATGTCCTGATAGCAAAGATGATGTTCTTAATTCTCCATAAGTGGGCTACTTGTCAGCATATTTTTAATTTTAATACTTCAATTATCATCTAGTGTCCCTTTTTGTTTGACATTATTTTCTGCTAATTTTTGATTATTCTGCCTAGGCAGTAGCTGAATCCAATCTTTGCCTGAGCTCTCCATTTTCATATTCCTTAACTCTAATTAGTTTTTATCAGACTCCAGATACTTCTCATTATAATCCAGTTTTTTTTTAATTGCAGACTTATTGGAAAATGGAGCAGCCATCGTCCTAAGCAGCATAGGATGGAGGCTCTATGGAGATGTGCTATTCACCAGTAGAAACTTAGCTGTTTTATGCTGTTCAGGTCCTAACAAGGCACTGATTGGTGGGAAAACCCAAGAATAGACACTAGGCTTGTCTCTGGCCTTGGCTGTCATGGATACCTAAGGCAGAAAGTATCTTTTTTTCTAACAAAGTGAAGATATTGTCTCTGATTTTCTCCAGAATCACAAACAAAATCATTGACAAAAATTATTTGAAAAATACAAGTTCTGTATTTATGACAGGCTTGCACTGCCACTAATCATGTTATACCTTTATTACCAACAATCATCTTTCTAAATATGCAAAAGCATGAGTTTTCTTATAACCTGTTCATATGTATATATCATTGATCCTTATCCTATGTTCCCATTTCTATTGAAACCCTTCTCGCTTCATGGCTTTTGGATTACTTCTTTATATCTTTATCTATATTATACATATGTATGCTGTGGGACTATGTATGCTCTTTTACATTGTAAATATTTGCTGATTGGTCAAATCGATAGACAGGGAGTAGAAACAGGGTAACTAAACGAGAATTCTGGGAAGTGTAAGAGGAGGGCAAGTGATATCACTGAGATAGAGAGGAAGCAGGGTGAGCATACTGCACTGAGCAAAAAGTTACCAAGTTACATGGCTAAATATAAATAGAAATATAGGTTAATTTAAAGTGTCAGAGTTAACATTGGAAACTTGGGACATCCTACCCTTGCTTGGGAGGAGATAAAGTGATGGGGAGAAGAAAGAGTGACTGGAAATTGTGAGAGAGTGAAGGGAGCTTGAACAAGGGGATACATGGATAAAAAATATGACTTTATTCATAATTTGAAAAGTATAAGAGTTAGCAAGTAATAAGCCTGAGCCATAGGCCAAACAACATGTAAGTAACATAAGACTTTGTGTTATTATTTGGGACTGCTGATCCAGATCTCTTCATGTCTAAGCTGGGCCAGAAATTTGACAGAGAACATTCCGTATTTTTTTTCACTTGCATCTTTCTTCCATATCCATTCTTCAGGCATATTCCTCCTTCATAGTTTCCCTTTTATTTTCATATTTGAAGAGAAAATGTGACTTTTTTTGAGCCTGGCTTATTTTGACTGCCACCAACTCCTGCATCAAATGGAATGGTCATTAATGTGACTATACTTTTGGCATAAAACAAGCCTGTATCTCTGAAGACCAGTTTTGGACTCAGAAGGTCTGGATCTACCTCAGAATGATGCTATGGGTCTGAGCTTTGATAGACTCTTTGATCTTCCCCTTCACGCTCTGCTGCACCAGGCTTGCCTTATGGTATGTTTGATATAATGACTTGGGCTCTTATATTTCCTCTAGTACATAGTTATTAACCTTCTACTTGAACCAGGCAAAGTGGGGTTACTCTTATCATATACAGAGTTTAAGCTCCAGATTCTCCTTTCTGCTTCAAGGGCCCCATTTTTCTGCTACTCTCTCACTGTGAAACACAGGCCAACGTTGCATCCCATGCAACTCTCCATTACCCAGACTTGGTTTTGTTATAACTGTCAATATCATTTCAGAATTTCTGTTTAACATATTAATAGAATATAATAATTTGTTTTCTCAAATCCACTTAATAGTATTTCTACTACTTCTTAGAACTATCTAGAGTGTTAACTTCTAGCAAAGGCCTTTATTAATGCAATATGAAATCATCCTTGAATGTTGATAAACTGCGCAAATAATACAAGTTCTCTGAGGACCAACACATGCTACTCTAAAGATTTGTAAGAGAAGCAAAATATCCTCAGAACTATTTGCTAATTTCATTTCAAATCATACTAATACAAAATAAGTTTATTTTACTAACACATTCAGAGCCTCTGGTAGTCAGGAGAGGTGTTTAGATAGTCACAAATTGACTGCACCAAGCAGATCTAAGTTATATTTTACTTCTTCTTTGTTTTAAACCATACTCAACTGGTTTTCCTTTAATGATGCTTACTTCTGTTCACTGCAAATCTAGTCAGTGTGAAATTCTCTCACCTTAAAAACAGTGCAAGACAAAAAGAGTTTAAGAGAAAAAATGAGCTTCTGGCCAGAGAAAGAGCACATGGAAGACATTCCATAGCCTTTAGCAGTATCCATTAGTGGGGATGCATTAACTTCCTCATATTTTCCCACTGGATTGTTCCTTTTCAATCCAGAATCTGCTTTGAGGAAGAATATGGGTCTATAATGCCCATGTCTTAAATTAGAAGGCTGAATTTTGTGCCAGGTTCACATGACAGTGCCTTGTGTTTGCAATTCTCAGAGGCAGGTATACAGTGGGAGGCTTTCTTTTCACTAGAGATTCATAAGCCTCAGAAGAATTCTCAGACCTTCAGGTAATTCTGAACTTGTTTGATGCTAAAAAATAATGTGTGTTATACATCCTACTTCAGAATTCATTATTAATGTAAAATGCAGTTCTTGGTACAGCTGAGGGAATGTGGTCATACAATTAGTTTTCTCTACCCATGGTGCTTTCAAGGCTGGTAACATAAAATTTCTTCTTCAACTCAGATTCAAGTTCTAACTTAATTTATACATTATTGAAAACATTACAAAGCATCTATAAGCTGAATTTTTAAGTTACTATATAATATTTTGAGTGCAGCCCAAATTTCCCTCCCTGTCTAGATTCTTTCCCACCTCCTGCCACAGCTCATGGCAGCTAAATAACTGTGGAGAAAAAGCAGGTTTTCAGCTGCAGCTAAGATTACTCTGTCACCTTCCTGCATGGCAGACAGGCCCCTGGTGACATGGAGAATGAAGACAAGAAAATTACTTCATTATAGTGTGTCCCGATCAATTACAAACATCTAGGAGTTGGATCTGTCCATCTGCTGCTTTGGCCTGGCCCTAGACACAGCTCTAGGTTATGAAAACAAAGATTGTATTGCCTTGCCCTTCAACCCCCCAGGAATTAGCAAGTAAGAAAATTTCAAATCCCCAACTAGCATAGTTCTTCTCCTGTATGTTTCTTTTGAAATTAGGGTTTTCAAACAAGGAGTCCTTTGGAAATGATCTAATTTACTACTTCATGTCCCAATATTTCATTCAGAGAAGACAAATGGCTCACTCAAGGTCAAAGGGTTAGTTGATTTCAGAGTAGAGTCTTGATCCTGAGGAACCTATCAGATTATAACTGTTTGATCCTAAGAGATAGTAGGTTTTGTTTTCCTAGTAAACTGTTGTCCAGTATCCAGATCATCAACTTTCATATTGATCAGTTTGGGATTAAGCTAGAGGTCTCAGTTTCCAGATATTTCAGTTTGATTCCAGATGTCTCCTGTTCATTTGCAGCATTAAACACCTTCTAAACATTAGTATTTCACAAGCCATTGAGTTTTGAAACATTGTTTTAGTCAGAACTCAGAGAAGTAACTTATTGAAGACCAACAAACTATTAGTTAGTTGATTTGGGACAATAACTAGTCAGTATAACATGAGAGTCCATCTTTTATAATTACTGTACTATTCACTTACACTACTCATTTCCTGAAGTCCTTGGGGCTAAATGTGGTTCAAATTTTAAACATTTCAAATTTCAAAAAATTGATATATATATATATACATATATATGTATATATATATATATTTGTGTGTGTGTGTGTATGAGAAAGAGAGAGAAAGAGAGACAGAGAGAGAGGGAATATTCCTAATAAAACTAATAATGCTTTTGTAGTGACACACAGGAACATTTGACATTTTGTAGGAGAAAGGAGTATTAAATAGGCCATTACTTCAGCACTTAGTATTAAAGTTTGTGACAAAATGAGTTAAAGAGAAAAACTCTATGTTCAGAGTTACTTTGATTTTAACAGTATAGGTAATTTGCTCAGTACCCATGTTCCCATTTCTTATAAGAGCTCTCATATCAATTTTCCTGTTAATTCCTAAGGCTGCTGCCAAGCTGAGGCTACCATTACCTTGGATCTGTAATTATAATAGTCTCTACTTGGAAGAAAAGCAGAAAATGGCATTTTCATTAAGATTGAAGGTTGGCTGACATTACAAAGCGATTTTGGCTTTTTGGCTATGTCAAACCATTCATGACTACCCTATTTTCTCCATGTTCTATAACATTCCTTTAAAAAATAATTTGTCCTATTCCCCAGAGTTTCATTTGCAAAGCATGTGTTGTGTTGCTGGATGAAAAAAGCATATTACCTTAGCCAATATCTGATTCAATCTGCTCTTTGGAAGTCATATCAAGTGTAATGGGTCTAAATCCAAAGTGACTACAGACCCAAAGTAGGCCAGATCAAATATATCTATTTTGGTGAGTCATCAGATTCATCAGAATCTTCTAGCTTTTTGAAAGGCCCAGTATGTGTCATATGAGAAGGATATAGAGAAGAATATGTGTATACACACACATGTCATTGGCCTTCTAAAGTAAAAAAATCTAATTTTTTCTTGACAATAACATGAAGTGTACTGATTAAAAAGTCATCACACTTTATATAAATCACACATACAAACACACACTTTATATAAATCAAACACATGAATACACAAAAATAGTTGTTCACATGTGTTTAGAAGACAAAGACCACTTATTCATTGGCACATAATTTTCATAGCAAACACAAAGTGAGCATAAGTTCACAGAAATCTTACTGCAGCCTAGCTGGGAAAATTTGGAGTATACTCACAAACATTACTCTCATCATAGGAAAAAAAGTAAAATTTAACGGCCAAATTCCTACATGCTTTAGTGGTATATTACTTTACTTTTATCTAAAGAACAGTTATTATAGCCAGAAATTTACAAGTGTAATTGAAAAAAAACAGTTTTAATGGTAGTCTTAATGATTTGGATTTTGAAGAACTACAAATCGCTACAAATTTATAATAAAAGCAATGACAAAATATATCTGTAAAGAGCAAAAATAAATCTGTTGCATCAATGTTTCTGCCTCGAACAAACTTTAGTGAAATTAAATGCTAAACACAAAATAGATATCAGTGAGGGTATCAGTGAAGGATAACATGAATTTTATTTTGTAATATGATAAATTTCTGGAGCAAGATTTTTTTGGGTAGGGAAGCTGAAATATCAGATAAAGAGATAAACAAATCACAGATACATCTACCTCAGGCCTGTCTCCATGAATCTTTTGAATTCAAACTTCTCTGTCCTCAATGGCCCAGAGAAGTGCCAGGGAAAGCTGAACTCCTCTCTTCTCTCCCTATGCTGAACTATCTTAATTTCTGGTTCAACTTTACTAGAGCTAGGATTAAAGTTGAGTGCCACTACTGCCTGGTCATTAGGCCTAACTCATAGAGACCCAGATGCATCTCTGCCTCCTCAGTGATGGGATTAAAGGTATGGGTCACCGCTTCATTACCTTCATTGCTTGGCTTTGTGAAACAGAGGTTGGGTAAGGGTTTTGTTCTTGTATTTACAGAAAAGTAGAAATACTCAACTTCATGAAGCCAAAAGACCTTGGATATCTAGATGTCTAAAACAGAAGAAAGGGTTATCCAGAAAAAAAAATTACAAACTAAGTAAAGTTGGACATATTGGTACCAATATACTTTACAGGGTAAAAAAACTCACTGCCTAACATCTAAATCATTTTAATTCTAAGAAAAGTTGAAGTCCCAGTTCTATTGAAAATTAAAGCTAGTTTGGACTTTGAGTGAGTCTCTGTCATATAATATTCCAGATTATTTTTATTAAATATACAATATATCACCAACTACAACTATCTACAACTAACTAACTACAACTATCATTAAATTTGAAGGAACATTTATCAAGTTTCTCCCTTTAAGATATCTTCAATGCTGTATCTTTTTAAAGAAATTTCAATAGAAGTGTATCTTTTAGATAATAAGAGATATTGATAAATAAATATATAATAAAAAAGCTGGATAGTAACAAGCCAAGCTAAAGTTGGACAATTATAATTTAAAAAGTAAGTGTATACAGAAGAGGACTTAAATGATGTGAATGTAAAATCAAACTATTGAAACATGTGAATGAATTTTAAGTATTCACACTAAAACTTTCTTTGGAGTAACCAACTTATCACATATAAATTATACTACTTCTATAATAAAAGAAAAGAAGACAAGATGGTCATCAAAAGAGGCTCTCTCTGTGAATACTTTGTAAGATTGGGGTAAAGGTGTAGAGGCAGCTAAAATAAGACCTTCAAGATCAATTCTTAATCTTGAAGAATGGATTATGTGTGGACCATTGCAGCCTTTCAAGTTATTTCAAGAGCCCCTCCCAAACCTGAACTATCAACTCTGTTTAAATGACATTTCAACCAACAGTATTTTAGCTGGAAATTTTTCTGTGGACATAGTAGTTCATGGTTGAAATATCTATTTTTCCACATCCCATATTTTTGTGTAAGTTTGCAGTGAAATAAGAGAAAAATGAGTACTGTGTCTCTGTTCTTTTCCTACCCATTAAGTCCTAAGTCTAGCTTATGCAAAATTAAAACATATTAATGTCCTTTCTAGAACCAGCCTTGTTAGTACATTACCAAGCACACATATTGTACTTTTACTTTTGTTGATATACTTTATTAAGTTTTATTCATATTTTTGGCATAATAATGGTTCTATGATATATAGAAAGGCATTATCATTCCCAGGCTTTACATTAGGAAACTGAGATCTGGAAGCATCAAGACAGTTGTGCACAATTTGACTGATCAATTTCTACTATGATGTGAGACTGATTTTGAAGGTCTTTCATTCTTTTGCTTTCCTTTGCAATTTGCTACATGTGTCTTTAATGTCCAAGGGCTGAAGAAGTATGGCTTTCATCAATGCATATGGTTTCATTCCACAGTGTCATATGACCATAAGCTTTCCACCTT
This sequence comes from Sigmodon hispidus, assembly GCA_004025045.1. Lineage (NCBI taxonomy): Eukaryota > Metazoa > Chordata > Mammalia > Rodentia > Cricetidae > Sigmodon > Sigmodon hispidus. The sequence continues at coordinate 21,513 of PVIH01005652.1, forward strand.
TCTTCATTGTATATTATAGTTCAACAACTGTTTTCTTTCTTTTGATTTTTAAATTTTTTCTTTTTGTTCTTTGCAGCGAGTTACAATGCTTAAGTGTTTAGTTGTCAAAATCATTCACCTTTTACTTCACAAATTGCTAGACTATCTCAAGAAGTTAGTATTTTTCTTGCCTCTGGTGTTCATAATATGACTAGAACATTTAAAAAGTAATTTATCTCATCAATTTTAAGTTGTGTCATGTTTTCAAATTTATTCATTGTCTTCTCAGCTTAATACATCAAATTTCTCATTATTAACCTTCATCTGTCATTTGGTTTTTATAAAACTATGTAACTACAAAACAATAAAAGACTACTATTTACAAAATCTTTGCATACATGGTGTGTGTGTGTGTGTGTGTGTGTGTGTGTGTGTGTGTATGTATGTATGTATGTGTATGTGTTCCTATGTGTGCTTGTGGGTGCAAGCATGCCATGGCTCTTATGTGGAGAACATAGAATAACACTGAATATGCTCCTCACTTTCTTCCTTGTTTGAAAAAGGATCTCTTTGTTGCTAACTTCTGCAGATGCCCAATTAGCTAGTTTGTGTTCATCTAAGGATTCTGGAGCTTCTGTCTTTCACCTTGCCAGAGGAACATTGTCATTACAAATGTGTTCTACTACATCTTACTTGTTGTAATAAGTTTCTCCCGGTGCCTGTTTGAGCCCGTGAGTTTTGTGACCTGGCACGTGGAGCGGCGGTTGGAATCTGGTTTGTGGTAGCTTTTGTTCACCAAAGAAATGAAACACACGCTTATATCCTTTAAACTGTTTGGCCCATATCTTAAGCACATTACTAGCTAACTCTTTCATCTTAATTCAACCCATTTCCATTTATCTTTCCACCACAAGGCCCATAGCCCATGGATCACCTGGATTCCTACATGCTGCTTCTGCGGGGGAGGGATGGAGACTGGCTAACTCCACTCATTCCTACCTGCCTGCCCTCTGATTCTCCACCCACTTCTACAGTGCTGTACATAGGCCAAATCAGTTACTTTATTTACAGCATACAGAACATTCCACCACACTTACTTATATTTTTTATTTAAATTTCTTTTCATTTTACCCACCAACAAAAATCTCCCCACCCTCTCCTACTCCTACTCCCACTCACCACCTACCTTATTCCATCTCCTTCAACAGAGTCTGGCATATCAAGTTGAAATAGGACCACCAAACTCCCTTCCCCTATATCAAGGCTGAGCAGGGTATCCCTCTACAGGGAATGGGCTTCACAAAACCAGTTCATACATGAGGGATAAATCATGGTCCCACTCCCAAGGGCCCCACAAATAGCCCAAGCCACACAACTGTCATCCACATTTACAGGACCTAGTTTTGTCCCATGCAGGTTCCCTAGCTGTCAGTCCAGCAGTGAGCTCCATCTAGTTCTTTTCAGCTGACTCTGTAGGGTTCCTCATCATGATCTTGACCCCTTTGTTTATAGAATCTCTCCTCCCTTTGTTCAACTAGACTCCAGGAGCTCCACTCAGTGCTTAGGTATGAATCTCTGCTTCTGCTTCCAACAGCTACTGGATGTAGGTTCTTTGATGACAATTGAGGTGGTTATCAATTTGATTGCATGGGAAGGCCAGTTTGGGCACCTTCTCCAACTTGCTTTTCATGGGTTCTTGGAATCTAAATTCAATTCCTCATGCTTGTATGGTAAGTGCTATACCTGCCTATCCATCTGTCGAGCACTGTTGTATTATTATTAATAATTACTATTATTTATAATGAAATTTCAAACTGTATATCCCAAATTAGCCTTGTGTTCTATATCCCCTTGCTTTTACCTCCTGGGGATTGAACGAGATTACAGGTATGAACCATTATAACTGACTCATTATATACTACTGAAAATTAGAAGACAGTGGTGTGAGGTTGCTCCAATGTAAAGTCCAAAGAATCAAGAACACAGATATTGGAGGGCAGAGGAAGATGTACATTATAGCTTAATTAGAAAGATTGAATTCCCTTTGTTTTTTTTTTTTTTAATCTCAGTCCTTTGGGGTTGAATAATGCCCACACACACTTATAAGAATGATCTTCTTTACTGTGTCTATTGTTTTAAATACTAATCTATTCCAAAATATCCTCATAGGCATAGCAGAGATCTTGAGATAACTTTGGAACAGTCATTTGGGTATCTGTTAGCCCAGTCAAGTTTACCTATACAATTAGCCCAGTCTAGTTGTCCCATATAATTTAAATTCCAGAGATACTTTTGCTTATAGCAATGTATATAAGATATTTTTGGGTCAAATATGTGAATTTTAAGTTGTCATGGTGTCAAATTAATTTGTAGAAAAAGTGATGCTTGTTTACATTATCACTAACATAAGAGACATTACCCTGGTTCCTTACCAGCATTGGTTACAATATAGCTTTAATTTTTGCATATCTCATAAATACTAAATTGTATTTTGTTACTTTGCTGTATGTTACTGTGAATGAAACTGAACATATTTTATGCTCACTTTAATAGGACTATGTTTTTATGTATTGTAATGGCTGGAATTAGATAATAAATTTAAGAAGTAAGGTGAAAAATATGGTGTAAATGTGATATTTGGATCACTTTATTCTGAATGTGGAGATACAAGGCCTAAGAAGGCTATTGCCTAATTAAGGCAGCCTGAGCATACTGTACCACACGTGTTGCCAGGGGACACAAGAGATAAGTTAAAATCATTTAACCAAGAAGCCATAGAAGCTCAAGGAGGATCTTAAGAGAGATATACTGTGATCCCACTGGGAAGGTGAAATAGTTAAGATTTCCAGTGTAAATTGGGATAATGTGGGGGAGATTGTTAAGGGAGGTGGGAAGATAACAGGAAGAAACAGGATGGTATTGTCGGGAGGGACAGAGATTTTGGGGTTAGGAAGAAACCTGGTGCTAGGGCAATTTCTAGGAATATACAGAATGATCCCAGCTAGGACTGCCAAGAAATAGTGGAAAGGGTGTCTGAACTGGTCTTTCCCTATAATTAGATTGATAAGCACTCTAATTGTCATTATAGAACCTTCATCCAATAACTGATGGAAGCAGATATAGGAATCCACAGCTAAGGTCTGGGCCAAGCTCCCAGTCCAGTCAAAGTTTGAGAGGAGGAAGTACATGAGCAAAGGTTTCATGATCATTATGGGGAAACCCAGATATTGCTGACCTGAACTACTGACTCTGGATTGACAGCTGGGGAACCTATGTGGGAATAAACTAGGTCCTCTAAATGTGGATGGCAGTTTTGTGGTTTGGACAGTTTGTGGAGCCTCTGGCAGTGAGATCAGGGTTTATCTATCCCTAGTGCATGAAATGGCTTTTTGTAGCCTATTCGCTAAAGAGGGATAGCTTGATCAGCCTTTATACAGGGGGAGGTGCTTGGTCCTGCCTCAACTTGATATGCCAGATTTTGTTGAGTCCCATAGGAGTTCTTATCCTCTCTGAGGATTGAATGAGGGGTGGGGTGGGCAGGAACCTGGAGGATGAGTGGGAAGAGATGAAGCAGAAACTATGGTTGGTATGTAAAGTGAAAAAAATACTTTTAAATAATAAAAGGAAAAAAAGCAAAAGAATGAGTCTTGCTCATTTGGAGTCTGGCTGCACTTAGAGTAGTCAGACAAAATACTTGATGCTTGTTAAATTTAAATTTCAAATGTATAATGAATAATTTAGTGCATGTATACTTTATATTCTCCTAAATTAATGGTTTTTTTGCTATATTTGACAACTGTATTATATTGCCAATTTTATATATACAGTTATATCTCCAAGTTAGTTTCTCTGAGACTCAGACTTCTGAAAATGGGACAAAGAATGTCAAAAATCATGTTATGAGGATGAAATGGAACTATGTTTATGAGATTGCATATCAAAATTGTAACTGCACTTTTAAATACAGTAGAAATGAATGGGTAGTATAGTATATCTACACCTAGCATCATAAAAGAATGCTTCTCTTCTTTCCTTGCCCTTTTCAATCTTTCAGAGGTGTTTAGAAATGACTACATTATGTCTTGAATACTGTGGATAATGAGTTGCCATTATCCACCACAGTACAAACACAACAATGTTTCCTATTTTGTACTAAATAAGCATGTAAGTTTATATGTAACTCTTTCTGCTAAATTGATATATATATATATATATTTTAAAAGCCTGTATGGGATAGTTATTTTCCTCAAAGAATGCCAGGAATACATTGCAGCCTCTTTCCTGCTTAACAGTGTGTAGTAATAAAAGGTCTGTCATCCTCAGAATGCTTATTATGGTGACAAATCACTAGGAGAAAGGAGAAATGATTTAATTTCTGCTCTATTACATTTATTCAGATACCGCACATTCCAAATCTCAGACAAGCTTCCCTGTTTGGAGGGAAATTGGGAAGTGGTGGTTGGAGGAAATGGTACTAGGGTATTTTCCACCTGGATATCATTTCCAAATTGCAGCCAAGTAGTAATTTTTTTTCTTATTGAAGTTTGATCATCTCCCTCCCCAAATCCCCTCTCCCTAAATAGCAATTCTCTTGTCTTTCCATTCAAGTAAGTTCTGCTATAAGTTTAAGAACATAAAAGCAAACATGGGGAAAAGGTCAGTTTGCAGGGCACCCAGCAGGTTTGATGTGTCAGTGGATAAATGATGGGATCACATCTGGAACAGTTTGGTGAATAAATAAAATGTGAAACCTCATATATCACTGCCCACCTTCCAATCTGTAAGGGAAAGAACAAATAAATTCTCTAATGACCTTGTAAAGCATATAAAAGATATTGAATAAACTCTAGAAATTTTGTGGCTAAAAGTGTCTATATTAAATAAATTTCTGAGTAGGAAAGTGCTTAAAATATAGATGGAATCTTCTACATTTAGTGCTGTTTTATTTTATGTGTTACTTATTAATCCATACTGTTATAGTTCCAAATATTACAATTTATATTTTAACTTAATGTTATGGAAGCTTTTTTCCTTCTGCTTTATTCTCAAAAGAATTTTATATTTAAACTCAGGGAAGGTTATTTTTGATTTTTATATCTTTGCCAGATTTTTGCCATCTCAGCCACCATTAAATTATTGATATTTCCATTACCATTAATACTAAGACATTTTTTGAGGTAAGAGGTTAAGAATCATCCATCTTCCAAATATTAATCAGAATTAAAGTCCAGCTGATGTTTCATCTTCCTCAGGACAGGTTTTGAAAAGGAAGGGAGCCGACAGTGACATGGTCTGGCTTTGTCAAGGAACTACCATGTCCTTGAAAAGACCATCTGTGTGAATTTCATATTACACAGCTAATGGATGAGCAGGTAGTGTCCTAGCTACTGCCCCAGATGGCTCAGATTTGTGTTTCAGTCTGCCCCTAACATTCTTTGTGACCTCAAGTGAGCCACTTGTATCTCTCTATTACCCAAGTTCGGGCTGCTCTTGATTCATTGATTTGTCATTTTAAACAGATAACAGCTGTCTGAACACCAGGTAAGTTTTCTCATGGTATTGACAGTGGGAACTAAAGCCCTTCCCCAAGTCCTTTGGTGACCATAAGACAGGAGAAGGATTTGTTGAAGCATAAATTTGCTATTTTCTTTCATTTAAAACCAAAATCCAAACAAACAAATAAAAAGAAGCCACATATTTCTAGGCACCATTGTGGATAGTATTAACTGAAAACAAATGATCACATTTCAATCAATATGATTCAATATTTTTAACTATGTTAGGGACACTGTGTAATATCTTACCTAGTATAACATTTACTGGACCATTATTGTTTCATGACAAGTCTGAAGAAAAGTGAAGACAGACCTTCCCTGTCTTTTTTAAGCTACTGACTTGGTGCCACATGCCAGCTACCTACCCTTTATCTTTCTCCAGTTACTTCTTGGAAATAAGCTATAAGCTAAATCCTCATTGAGTATACACATCTTAAAATCTATTTCAGTCATTTGGGAGAGGAGAATGTGACTTTCTTTCTAATTTTATTCCTCTAAGCTTTATAAGGGTGATTGATCTGGAGGTGGATCTCTAGACATGGAAGTCTCTTTTCAGTTGCTATGGAAGAATTCAACAAGGTCACAATGATACTCATGATCATGGCTTTAAGTTTTATTCCTTTTTCTATGAACTGAACACATCTGCAAATACTCAGTTAAAGATGTAATTCAGCAGTTTTCTCCTGAAATGACAGATGGTCAGTTAAGTCCTATAATTGTACCAACACTTGAATATTTACAGGTGTATTCTGGCTATCAGCACTGAACTGTCTTTGGAACCATATTTACATCTAGATGTAAAATTTGACAAGGGTTCTTGAATGAAATGCCCTTTCAATTAATGTGTTGCTTATTTTTTATGCTTTAAAGTAGAAAACTTTTAGAATCCTTTCCAAGCATATTTTGTCACCCAGTTGTCCCAAAAATTGTGGATTCCAGAAGCAAAGCACTGGAATGGGCACTGCATTCTGATGCAGGTTTATGCATGGAGTTTTGATCCAAGTCAGAAAAACCCAGTTATTTGCTTTTCAAAGGATATGTGGCTGGGACAAGATCTCCCCCTGTCAGCCTTCATGGACTCAATAGGCTCCTCTGTCTGTGTTTAGTTGGAAATCAGAGTAAAGCTTAAGTACAATTGTGGATATACTTAATTTAAGTTTATATTTGGTTTTGCCCCTCATTAGACACTTAATTTAGGAGACAGTGTTGTTCATCAGAAGCTGTTGGGCAATGTGAAAATACATGAAGAGAGACCTAAATCTAAGTGCTACCTCTGTTTGTAACTACCTTATAACCCTGGGCAAGGCATATGACTTTCTTTCCTTATTATTAGATGTGAAGGTAAAACTGTCTTCCATCTGAGTTGCAAAGATTGAAATGATTGTTCTGTATAAACTGTGAACTATTGTACCATTTTTTAATACATGCCCATTTATTTGTCTTTTACAGGGTCTTTTATTTCATATTGAACCTGTAGATTTGCCTTCCATATGAAAATTACACTTTCTGTTTAGATGAAAAAGCAGTACATATAAGGCAGATAGTCCTATTATCAGATGCATAGAAATCCATATGGTCAATTAAAGCATGAACAAAATATTACTTATTAAATGAAAAAATCATTGAAGATGGCTAGTAATAAAATCAGGATGAACAATTTTCACAGCTTTAGATTAATCCCAGGGTAATGTATCTGTTCTTACTCAGTGTGACAGATTGCAATATCTACAGACTCAGAGAAAAGGGAATGGCAGTGTCAGTGTGATAATATTGGTAAGAGTAGTTCTGTGAAGATACAAAGCTTAGTACATTCTTCCCATATACCTCTATTTGAGCAACACTTCTGGAAAAGTTTATAGGGTGTGGGCAGAAATGTTTTTAACAAGTAATTTTGTTGTAAAGTTTTTTGGACAAATCCAGGACTTGTAGGTAATTTGTAGTGGAAATGTTCTCTGTATGATATAAATAAAGTAATTGGTTTGGCCGATGCACAGCACCGTAGAAGTGAGTGGAGAATCAGAGGACAGACAGGTAAAAGGAGGGTGGAGTTAGTCAGGCTCTATCCAACCCCTGAAGAAGAATCATGTAAGGAATCCATGTGAGCTGTGGACTGGGCCACATGGCAAGCAGATTAATAGAAATGGGTTGATTTGAGATGAAAGAGCTAGCTAGTAATGTGCTTGAGACATGGGCAAGACAGCATGAAATTAATATAAATGTCTGATTCATTTCTTTGGGGGACAAAAGCTGCCACAGACCAGGTCCCAAACCCCAGGCCCAAAAGGGCCTGGAAAAACTAATAAAACATATGGCGTCCCAACATGGGCTGAACACCCACATAAAGCCTAAAAAAAGTTTAAAAAGTTTAAAGAACATTCTAGATAACTGAAATAGAGCCAAAATCAGCTTTCTGAATTGCATATTTGAATTGATTTATGGTTCAGAGACAGTGTGGTGTTCAGGCTAGAATTTAAAAATGGTGCATTTGCGGCACAAAGCTTAAACCCCTATGTTTCACAGAAGGCTTGGCATAAGTGTGATTGATTTAAGGTTTCTGCTTATATTCAACAGAAAGGAAACAGTTAAAAACAGTTTTTCTTATAGCAGCATTTCCTGAGTCCACTCTGGTTGCTGGCAGCAAGAGAGATGCAGAGGAAACCTCCACAATATGGAAAAGCCACCAAAAGGGTCAGAGTCAGCAATTAAAGTGATATCAATATTTTAAAACCTCTTTGGGTTAGAAAATGATTAAGAATTCTCAATAAAACATATTTAGACTCTCAAAACCTCTAGACAGGGTACAACGTATGTAAAATATGCATATGCTTCAGAGAGAGAGAAAAAATGGTAAAGAAATCTCTGTAAGAAAGAGAAATAGAAATAAAGATAGTTAGAAGGCCATGTAAAGATGGCAGATAAACAAAGAGTCTGGATTATGGTTATTGTGTTTTCTCTTAATTTTTTATCTTAAATAAAGATAAATGCCACGTAAAGATGGCATATAAACAGAGTAAGCCACTGGAGAGATGTAGTGGGAAATCAGAATCTACTCAGGTAAATTGATTGCATCAGAGTGCTGGAACGGAGAGAGGTGTGGTCAACAGGAAAGAGCATCGGAAGTAGAGCGCCCAGAGAGAGGACAGGAGACAGGAAGCCTGTGGGCTCTCGTGCGGTGATGGGACATCTCACACAGTTTCTGGACCAGTGAAGCGGGTTCCAAACATGTGGCATGGTGGGCAGGAGCTTTCCGTTGGGAACACTCCTGCTTGCTGCAACATGACACTTTCACCTCTTCTTAAAACCTCCCCTGTTCTGTAAGTGATTCTCACAAAATAAATGTCATTCTAAACATATCTCACAACGGGTCATTACCATGATAATTTGTGCCCCACGTTGGGCACCAGATGTTGTAAAAAGCTTTTCCCGAACCCAAAAACGGGCTGGGAAAAACTTTTTACAACAAATTTGGATTATGGTTACTGTGTTTTCTTTTAATTTTTAAACATTTTTTCTTTTTCTTTTATTATCATTATTATTATTATGAACAAAGAAGTCACACTTTCTAACCTTGTATATCCTTATTCAAGGTCCCTACCCCCTCCTGCCACATCAGGACATTTGTTCTCCACAAATCCCCATCACATCCCTGGGCAGGCTACAGGCAGTCCCATGGTCCCACTACCCCAATATGGCTTAGTTCAGTCTCCACTCATGGCAGATGCAGTTTTGTCCCCCCAACTCTCAAGAGTGAGTCAGGTGTTCCTCTAGGGGGAGTGGGATCCATGGTCTCAGTCGAAGCTGTTCAGTGGTTGTGGTTTAAAGCTTGGGCATGCTTGGCTTTTTTCTTGTTTGTTTGTTTGTTTGTTTGTTTGATTAGAGTCCACTAATGAATGAGTATATCCCCTGCTTATCTTTCTGAGTTTGTGATACCTCACTTAGAAGGATAATCTCCAAATTCATCCATTTGCCTGCAAATTTTAGGGTATCATTTTTTTTTTACTACTGAGTAGTACTCCATTGTGTAGATGTACCACAGTTTGTTAATCCATTCTTCAGTTGAGGGACATCTAGGTTGTTTCCAGGTTCTTGCTGTTACAAATAACGCTGCTATGAATATAGTTGAGCTAATGCCTTTGGAGTGTGACTGTGCATCTTTAGGGTATACACCCAGAGGTGGTATTTCTGGGTCCTTGGGAAGGTTGATTCTCAATTTTCTGAGAAACCGCCATACTGAATTCCAAAGTGGCTGATCAAGATTATACTCCCACCAAAAATGGAAGAGTGTTCCCCTTGATCCACATCCTCTCCAGCATAGGCTGTCCTCTGTGTCTTTTATCTTATCTTATCTAACAGGTGTCAGATGGTATCTCAAAGTTGTTTTGATTTGTATTTCCCTGATGGCTAAAGATGATGAGCACTTTTTCAGGTGCCTTTCAGCCATTAGTAATTCTTCTGCTGAGAATTGCCTTTTTAGATCTGAACCCCATTTTTTGATTGGGTTATTCAAGGTTTTGGGCTCTAGATTCTTGAGTTCTTTATATATTTTAGAGATCAGTCCTCTATCACTTGTAGGGTTGGTGAAAATCTTTTCCCATTCTGTAGGCTGTTGATTTGTTCTATTGATAGAGTCCTTGGCTTTACAGAAGCTTCTTAGCTTCAGGAGATCCCACTTATTGATTGTTGTTCTTAGTGTCTGTGCCACTGGTGTTCTATATAGGAAGTGGTCGCCTATGCCAATTCGAAGAAGTGTATTTCCCACTTTCTTTTCTATCAAGTGTAATTGTCTGGGTTTATGTTGAGGTCTTTGATCAACTTGGATTTGAGTTTTGTGCAGGATGACAGGCTTGGATCTATTTGCATTTTTCTACACGCTTCCATCCAACTATGCCAACACCATTTGTTAGATATACTATCATTTTTCCATTCAATGTTTTGGGCCTCTGTGTCAAAGATCAGGTATTCATCGGTATTTGGCTTAATGTCTGGATCCTCTATTCTATTCCATTGGTCCACAAGTCTGTTTTATGCCAGTACCAGCCTGTTTTTATTACTGTAGCTCTATAGTATAACTTGAATTCATGGATGTTGATACCTGCTGAGGTTCTTTTGTTGAGTAAAATTATTTTGGCACTCCTGGCTTTCATGTTATTCCAAATGAAATTCAGTATTGTACTTTCAAGGTCCAAAAAATATTGTGTTGGAATTTTGATGTGCAGTGCATTGAATCTGTAGATTGCTTTTGGCAGAATTGCCATTTTTACTAAATTGATCCTACCAATGCAGGAACATGGGAGAGCTTTCCATTTTCTAATATCCTCTACAATTTCTTTCTTCAGTGATTTAAAATTTTTGTCAAATAGGTCTGTTTCTTTTTTGGCTATAGTTATTCCAAGGTATTTAATACTATTTACTGCTATAATGAAGGGTAATGTTTCCCTTATTTCTCTTTCAGCTCTTCTATCTTTAGTGTATAGAAGGACTACTGATTTCTTTAAGTTAATCTTGTATCCTGCTACATTGCTGAAGGTGTTTATTAGCTGTAGCAGTTCCTTAGAAGAATTTTGTGGGTCACTTATGTATACAATTATATCATCTGCAAATAGAGATAGCTTTACTTCTTCATTTCCAATTTGTATCCCCTTTATCTCCTTTCATTCTCTTATTGCTTTAGCTAAAACCTCGAAAATTATATTGGATAAATAAAGGGAAAGAAGACATCCTTGTCTAGTTCCTGATTTTAGTGGGATTGCTTTGAGTTTTTCTCCATTAAGTTTGATACTGGCTGTCGGCTTCTTGTAAATCGCCTTTATTATATTTATATATTCTCCCTGTATCCTTGATCTCTCCAGGGCTTTAATAATAAAGGAGTGTTGGATTTTGTCAAAAGCTTTTTCAGCATCTAAAGATATGATAATGTGGTTTTATTCCTTTAATCTTTTTATATGATGGATAACGTTAACGGTTTTTTGTATGTTAAACCAGTCTTGCATTTCTCTGATGAAGCCTACTTGGTCATGGTGGATAATATTTTTTTCCCTTCTTTATTTTATATTTATCAAAAAAACAGTAAAAAGAATTTAAAAATGCTGAAGAGTTAACAATAACTATACAGAGGATAATAATCATAAGCATGGCTTATCAAGGGTGGAAATGCAAATAAGATTACTACACATATATTTTCTTTGTGTTCAGCTTTCCCTCTGAATTTTTTTTTCCATCCCTGTATATCCTTATTGAAAGTCTCTTCCCTCTCCCATCACATCTGATCAGGTGGATGATATTTTTTATACATTGTTGTATACAGTTTGCTAAAATTTTGTTGAGAATTTTAGCATTAATATTCATGAGGGAAGTTGGTCTATAATTCTCCTTCTTTGTTGTGTCTTTGAGTGGCTTGGGTATTGGCATAATTTTGGCCTCATAGAAGAAATTTGGCAATATTTCTTCAGTTTCTACTGTGTGAAATAGTTTGAGGAGTAATGGTAGTAATTCTTCTTTGAATGTCTGGTAGATTTTGGCACTGAAACCATCTGGACCAGGGCTTTTATTTTTGGGGAGGCTTTTAAATGACAGATTCAATTTCCTTAAGGTTTATAGGTGTGTTTATGTAACTAATATGATCTTCATTTAATTTTGGTAGATGGTACCTGTCCAGAAAGCTGTCCAATTCATTGAGGTTTTCCATTTTGTGGAATACAGATTTATAAAGTATGATCTAATAATTCTCTGGATTTCCTGGGGGTCTGTTTTTATATCCCCTTTTTCATTGCCAATTTTGTTGATTTGAACACTCTCTCTCTTTTTTTTTTGATTAGTTTGGCTAAGGGCTTATCTATCTTGTTGACTTTCTCAAAAAATCAACTCTTAGATTCATTGATTCTTTGTATTGTTCTTTTTTTTTAATTGTATTGATTTCAGCTCTAAGTTTGATTATTTCCTGCCTTTTACTCCTTCTAGGTGACTTTGCTTCTAATTGTTCTAAGGCTTTCAGCTGAGCTGTTAGGTCTCTAGTGTGAGATTTCTCTAGGTTTTCAAGTAGGCATCTAGTGCTATGAACTTTCCTCTTAAGACTGCTTTCATTGTATCCCACAAGTTTGGATATTCTTTGGATTCATTTTCATTAAATTCTAGGAAGACTTTGATTTCTTTCTTAATTTCTTCCTTAACCCAGAGATGGTTCAGCTGAGTGGTTTAGTTTCCATGAGTTGGTAGACTTCTTTGGTTTTTGATGTTGTTGAACTCTAAATTTAGGCCCTTGTGGTCTGATATGATACAAGGGATTATTTCATTTTTGTGTGTCTGTTGATATTTGCTTTATAATCAATCATGTTGTCAATTTTGGATAAAGTTCCATGAGGAGCTGAGAAATATGTATATTCCTTTGCATTTGGTTGAAAGCTTCTGTAGATATCTATTAAATCCATTTGCATCATAACCTCTTTTAGACTCCTTATTTCTCTGTTGAGTCTCTGTCTGGTTGACCTATCCAGGGTTGAAAGTGGGGTATTGAAGTCTCCCACTACTAGGGTTTAAGAATTGATATGGGATTTTAACTTTAGCAGTGTATCTTTTACATAGGTAGGTGCCTTATATTAGGGGCATATATATTCAGGATTGAAATTTCCTCTTGACCAGTTTTTCCTGTGATGAATAAGTAATGGCCATCTTTTTTCATAAAATATCTTTTTTACTCCATCTATAGTGATTGATAATTTTGCAGGTTATAGTATTGTAGTTTGGCAGCTATGCTCTTTAGCATCTGTATAACTTGTGACCAAGCCCTACTAGCTTTCATCATTTCCATTGAATAGTCAGGTGTTATTCTGATGGGTCTGCTTTCATTTGTAAGCTGGCCTTTTTCTTTAGCAACTCTTCAAATTTTTTCTTTGTTTTGTATGTTTTGTGGCTTGATTATAATGTGGCATGCTGACTTTTTGGGGGGTCATATCTATTTGGTGTTTTGTAATCTTCTCGTATCTTTATAGGCATTTCCTTTTTCAGGTTAGGGAAGTTTTCTTCTATGATTCTATTGAAAACATTATCTGTGCCTTTGAGCTGGTATTCTTCTCCTTCATCTATTCCTATTATTCTCAAGTTAGGTCTTTTCATGGTGTCCCACATTTCCTCAACATTTAGAGTTATGGCTTTTTTGGTTTTAGTATTTTCTTTGACCAATATATCCATTTGAGCTACTGAGTCTTCCACTTCAGAGATTCCATCTTCCATCTCTTTGACTCTACTTGTTTTGCTTATATCTGTGGTTCCACCTTTTTTCTTCAGGTTTTCTATTTCCATCTTTGCCTCATTTTGTGCCTTTTTTATTGCTTCTATTTCAGTTTTTAGTTCCTGGCATGTTTCTTTCATAGATTTGTTCATCTTTTCCAATTTTTTGTTTGTTTTTTCTTCTATTTCTTTAAGGCATTATTTCATATCTTCTTTGAGGAATTTTTGGTGTTGCTTCCTTATGTTTCCTCTTCATTGCTCAGTTCAGGACTTGTAGTTGTAGGACCGCCACTTTCTTCTGGACTTATCTTGTTTTTCTTTACATTATTATTTATATTTTTGCACTGGTGTCTGCCCATGGCTTCAGTGGTTCAAGATTAGGTGTCTCCTTGTCAGTTGTAGCACTCGGGTTTGTGTTTTTCCTTTCACCTCTGAATAAAAGGTCTGCTCAATCTCTACCTCCTCTCTGGCCAGGAGGCTGGATTTCAAGTCTTCAATCCTTCTCTGATTGAACAGTTCAATGAAGGTGGCCATGCAAATTCCTTCAGCAGCAGCTGTGGGGACCCTGGCAGCCTGAGTTTATCTCTGTCTGCTACTGAGTGTGTGGGGACAAGCTCCGTAGACAGCCCCTGGTACCAGAACCAGAACCCAACATAATTTTTCCTGGCAAGAATTCAGGCACTGGGGCCTGATGAACCCTCCTCACCTTTGTGCAGAGTCTGAGACTGTTTTTCAGAGTCCTCAGTCCTTATCCTTTTAATCCATTGAAGGTGGATTGTCATTTAAAATCCCCCAGCATCAGCTGGGGGGGGGATCCTGGCAGACTGAGTTTTTTTCTGTCTGCTACAGAGTGAGTGTGGAGAAGCTCCACAGACTGCCCCTGGTCCCAACCAGACTAATTTTTTAACTATTAATGAGCTAAATTCAGTAAGAAAATTGTTATGGCTGCTAACTTAATCAAAAACATATACTTTAAAGATATTTTGACTTGAAATCTGTTTATAAGAATATGTTGCTTGGGAAAAGAGTTTCTGGTTTTGTCTCCACAGAAGATCATAACCTGTGGATTGTTTCCAGGCAAATGTGGTTTCATTTGCCAAGGCAACCTGAATATTCTCAGCTTCCAAGATGCCAGTTGAGGTGATCCAGGTTCAAGACCCTATGAGTTCAACAATGTCCTTTGTCAGCAGGAAATAGTAAAAGTATGAAAGCTACATCCAATTTTCCCAAAATATTACTTATTAATGTTTGTTTTCATTATAAATATTTAATGGTCATATTTAATCTCTTTTTAAAAAAGTTGGGAGAATATGATATAGAAATGATTAGAAAAGATAAGTGGATTTTGATTCATTGATCTAAGCTTAAGGTCAATTTTGTTATGCTGTATGTATTTTTCTACTCTTAAGGTATGATGTTAATCTAACTCATTCAAAATTGTAATGTGTAATTGAGAAATGCAGGTTAATAGTCATCTATGATAATCAAACTTATAGTCATGTTAGTTAGGTTTTTGTAGGTATACAAAGATATATTTCCATCAGATAGGTAGTCTTCAAATACTTCAAAGACATGCAAAATATGGCATTTAATATATTTTAAGAACTTAGGTTTTTCTGGACAGTGAGACAGGTCTGTTCCTGGCAGCACCAATGTATTTCAGGAAAATGATGGGCATTGAAGAAACTTCATGTGGAATTTATTTTGTGGCAACAGGTAGCCACTGGACAAGAAACTGTTCTGGTATTGACTGCTTGATAGTATACTGTATAAACTAGACATGCAGGTTCCATAGGAAAGTGACCTCTGAACTTTGGCAGAACAAGCTGAGATGGTCCTTTGGGTTCCTGCTTTGCAGAAAACATTGCCAGGCATCCTTCTGGACACAAGAAGAAGCGACTGATGGACTGTGAGTGATTTCCTGCATCACTGAAAGGTATGCCAGAGACTTTGGCCATATAGACTGAAGATGGTGTCCCAACATTACAAAGGAACTTTGAGTGACTGTCCAGACAGACAGGTGTGATCTCTGTCATTTTGTAGACTTTGGAAGTTGCTTGAACTTCCTGATTATTTGAATAATATTATATCCATCTGTGATCTTTGATGTGGTTGAAGGTTTAATGATTATAGATATAGTTTTTTTAAATTTAAAATGTATATTAGATATGAAGTTTTAGACTCACAATGATAAGGTAGATAATGGAATACTCTCTTTAATTTTCTGAGTACAAATAGATTGGATATTGTGACTGTAATTCCTGCTTGAGAGCTGTTCTGTTATTATTTTGATATATGGAAATTGAAACCTTTTTTGATTAGACAGAAAAGAGGAAATGTGGTGGAAATGCTCTGTGTATGATGTAAATAAAGTAACTGGTTTGGCCTAATCACTGCACCGTAGAAGTGAGTGGAGAATCAGAGGACAGACAGGTAAAAGGAGGGTGGAGTTAGTCAGGCTCCATCCGACCCCTGAAGAAGAATCATGTAAGGAATCCATGTGAGCTGTGTTCTGGGCCATGTGGCAAGCAGATTAATAGAAATGGGTTGATTTAAGATTAAAGAGCTAGCTAGTAATGTGCTTGAGACATGGGCAAAACAGTATGAATTTAATATAAGTGTCTGATTCATTTCTTTGTGAGACTAAAACTGCTGCAGGCCAAGTACAAACCTCAGGCCCAAAAGGGCTCAGGGAAACTTTTTGCAACAGTAATTCCTTAGATTTTCCTTGCACATGGAAGGACAGAACTCAGCTCTCACAGAACAGTGACACCACATCTGACCAAGAATATCATGCAGTGAATATATTTGTGACTGATAGTAGACTGTTCGCAGAGGTTTAGTGTTGACTTCAGGCTGCTACTCTTTGAGCCAAACCTGTAACTGACATACTTAGATAAATGATCAGATCTGACAGATGGCTCAGCAGGCAGAGAGAGGTGTCTGATCTTTTGAATTCAATTTTTAGGACCCACACAGTAGAACAGAATAGATCCCTAAAAGCTGTCTTCTGACTCTTAGAAAATGCTGTGACATACAATCATACATATACACTCATGCATACAAAACAAATAAATAAAACATTTAGAAAATCTCTGGATTTTACTGCTGTGCTCATGAGTTTATGTGAAACTTATTCACTCTAACATGTTAATCTTGAGAGAATATGCTTTTTACTGTTGGACAATTGAACTTATTCTGAATTGTACCCCAGTATCTGAGAGGTGTGGTAAAATCTATGGGCCACACTAGAAAACATTCTTTAAATGGATGATATGAATGCTATGCCATTAAAATAGATATAAGTAATTAAAAATATTTGTAGAATGGTTTAAAACTCATGGTATACTGACATATATGTCTTTACCAACAATGTAGATTAGTTGGCAGATGTGGCATTTAGAGCTATGCTTAGCAACACTGTGATTTGGAAATATTTGTAATTTTTATATTCTATTACAAGTAATGTTGACACTATTCTAGTTTTCTTTCTATGCTCATTAATTAGTAGTCCTAAATCTGCTAAGAATTGGCAATATTAACAACATCATATTTATCTTATATAAGCTGTTAGCTTACAGGTGAATTATCCCTGCAGGAAAAGAATTAGTCCTGTACTAGGAAAGAGAAGCTAAATTTTATCTAGCTCTTTCCTACATCCACTACTGTTTCTTTTCCTCCTCCTTCTCCTCCTCCTCCTCCTCCTCCTCTTTTGCCTTGTATAATGACAAGGACCACTTCCTTAGGGGATATACCTTCATGGACTTAAAAATTTTTATTATTATTGTTATTAATTTTCTGTGTGACCTGTGTCAAATAATTTGCTTATTTTGAATTTTAGTTTTCTCATTTATAAAAATAATCTTGAGATTTTTTCCAGTTGTAATAGATCTGATTCCATGACAGTGTTGGTATTTTTCATCATACTAACTCTCAAAAAATAAGATTGGACATTTTCTAGTTCAGAGTTAGAAATCTGAATTTTCTAGCTTCAGAAAATGTGTTTATTGCTGTTAGTTAATATGCTATAGTTTGAGAGGGAATATAATATCTGTCTCATAGTTTTAATCAAAATCACCAACCAGAGAACTCTTGTTAGTTTATTTCTCATCTGGTTCCATAACAAATTTGTGAAGGCTTGTTCCTGTATACCCAGTTAAGCATGTGACCTCAATTAGGCCCTCAGAAACTCAGCAAAGTGGCTGTTAATAATGCTCTATTGGTTGTCTCAAATAGCACTTTCAGTACAGATGTGTCATACTAGGCTGTTTTCTGGAAAGGACACAATACATTGATATCACTAATGTGTGGTAGGACTTTTATTTTACAATTCAGATAGATGATCTTCCACTCGTTTTACCTAGGAGTGCATTGAGACATTTTCCTTTAATATAGTAACATCATGGTAAAATGTCAGAAATAATCATATTCTTTTAATCCATTCTATCAGAGACAACCCACAGATGTTTTATGAGAAAAACATAAAGGATAACATCCTTGTGCTAATTTTTCATAAACCTTGAAACAAACAATAAAACTTGATTTTTCTCATGGCTTCATTTCTTGGACAAAAAGTGGAAATTGATATCAAATAAGGCAAGTGGTGATGTTACTAATGAAAGTGTTTTATGGATGTTACAAAGTTGCTGTTTTTGAAGTGAAGAATAATGTCTTCTAAAGTCATGAAAATTACTTTCAGATCTCAATACCAGTGAGGTATGTTTCTTGTTTGTTTTTCTGATGTATGAAAGATAGAAGAAATATAATATCTAGTAAGAAATTCTAGATTTTATTAGTGCATGAGGATCAAGTAAAGCTATGGGTCTAAGAGAGAGGAGTCTTGTTTTTTATGTATTTTTAAGTCTTAGGAGGCTGGGGGTGTTGGACATACTAATGATTTGGGCCAGTGACTGAGTAATATTGCAAGTCTGAGGTTAGCCTTGTGATATTACAAGACTTTCATCTCAAAACAAAAGGTTTCAGGTGTGCTCTCTTCCATGTCGGAGCAGGCTTGTCAAATGAATTGGAAGTCCCAGACATGATTACACATTGTCTGACTTTCAAGGAAGATTACTAAAGCCCACATGTTCTAGGCCTTCCTTTTTCTTATCCTTGGGGAAATCCTGATCTGTTTTTAACATTACAATTATTGTTACGGAGCCATTTCTAGACCTTAAGCTGTGGCTCTCTCTCACCCACAAGACCAGCCTCACGCTTTCTAAAACCTTGTTTTACCTAACATCATGTTCATTTATTGCTTTGCAGAAAAATGGCACAGTCAGGGTTCCCTGTGTTGTTAACAGCAGAAAAATGTATTTCAAGCATACTCAGATTTCTCACATCAGCAGGAGAATTGATGAAAATATGGGCAGTCAGATAAAATCTGCATCTTTTAAGAATATGACTGGGAAGGAGAAGGTTTCAGCTCACAAGAACCATCCTTGTTACCTTCTGTTATGGTGGAAACATTGTCTTGGTCAGTGGTCTACTTCTTAAAACATTTCCAGAACTTTAAATTTTGAAAGCAAGAAAAAAGGGGAAGGAAAGTTTCCTGTTACAATCTGCCAAGGCAAATACATGGTCTGTCCCCAAGAAACTAGAAATCACAGATGTCACAGACAGTCCCAAGGGGATCATCACAGGCAAGAAATGAAAAACAGTTGTTCATGCAGAATGTGAGAATATGAAAAGCAAATGTGATACCTTCCCCCAATGCCTGCTGCCCTTGATTGAGATGATTTATGAAAGCACCAAGCAGAGAACAAAACTGACATTAGGGACTGGTTAATTTCATGTTTCAGTTGCTGATAAATAAGTCAGTCTCAGACAAAATGTACTTATGTTCTATGCAAGTTTCATTTGTGGAATAAAACATCATTTAGAATATTTGGTAGACTTCATACCAAATATACTGTTGCTGTTTGTGTCTGGATGTCAGAAATATATGAAGTATTTTCTATAATAGTCACCCTTAGGAAAGTGACTTTAGGAAAGTACTGATTGGAATGTTACTTTCAAGTTGTTATCATCTACAAAGAACCATTCCAGAATGGTATTTCTATTCTAACAGCCTAGTGATTGGGCTAATTAACCAATACAAACATTTCTCATTTCAAATTGAACTTTAGTCCCTAGGTCGAGACATCTTTGCAATGTTTTGACTGTCCTATGGTGAACAAATGAGTGAAAGAGTACTATGGTCACCATATTGTATGGTAGTCATTGTAATTCTTATTGATCACAAACTTTGAAGACTGATGCCTTTCCTAAATAATGTTTTATTGACATGAATATTGCTGGGAGCCTGCGGTTGCCAGAAATTTGTCAGTAATATACTCTTGTCCTAATTTTCTCTCTGTTGCCATGATGAATGCCATGACCAAAAGTAGCTTGCAGTGGAAAGATTGTATTTGGCTTGCTCCTGAAATCTAACAATTCATCAGTGAGGTCAGGACAAATACTCAGGAAGGAACTTGAATCATAGGTCATGGAGGAATATTGCTTACTGGCTTGCTTCTTTCACAACAAGGACCTCCTGCCCACACAGATGCAGCACTGTCCACAGTGGATTGTGCCCTCCCATACCAGTTATTAATAATATACCAACAAACCAATCTGATGGAGGCAATTTCTCAATTGTGGTTACTTCTTCCCAAGAGACTATTTTATGTCAAGTCAAAGATGATGAACTAGTAGGAAAGATAGAGTTGAAGGAGAAATAGGTTTTACTGAAGATTTTGAAAGCAAGTCAGAGGCAGAGCTTGGATTGGACTCTTAGCCTATCTGCATGTCCTTAGTTCTTTCACTCACACTCATATACTATTCTTCACCTGTGCTAGAATACAGAACTTTTGCACATATGGGCTGTATAAAATAAATATCAATCATATTGCTTCTAAACTAGCTCCTGTCAACCAAGCATACTAGTATTTAACTAACTTCCTTTTTGTAATCTTTGATAATTTGAAAATTATTAGTACAATTTTCTACTCTAGAGTTGAGAATGTAGATTTTTCATACAATGTTTATTTTCAACTTTATAGTGCTTATAGGCTGAAGAGTTACATGCAAGCTGTTAGTTGCATGGCAGTTGGTCCATCAAATAGCTGTTCTTACATGCCTTCCATAGTCAAATATCACCACTGAGTAGATATATCTTTTTTTTTATTTTGGCAAAACAAACCCCTGTGATATGGGTACTGTCTACTTTCTTCCATTCTCAACTCATAGCATGATTTTATATTTAACAATTTTTATGCAGCAAGCCTCCCCTCTTTAGCCTCTGTAGACAAAATACAACCATTTCCAAGTGCATTCTTTATCTCTTCAGTAAATATAAATTATAAAGATTTTTTTTATTCTTCCATGAATGTGCACACTAGGCTTAGTGGGACCAAAAGAGGACAAGAACCATGGCTGTCTTGTTCATTACTTCTGGAAAAAAGTTTCCATGGGACATGCATTGAATAATGGTGAATAAGAGTTAATCAGTTTGGTCATATTTATTTATTAACTTTTTTATATTTTATGCCAGGCACTATGAAGTCAACAGTGAATAAGAGAGAAAAGATATGTTCCTAGTTAAACTTGCCAATTATGAACAAGATTGAGCGTTAAAAAACAAACAAACAAAAAAACCAAAATATGTGCAAAGTGTCTCTCTAGGACATATAGATGATGTCAAGAAGTAGACTTATCTATACTTCTGGGGCAAAGTAAAATTCATATTGAAACATGAATGATATACATGGACATAGTAGTAATGGGGAGTGTTGAAAAGAGAAAGACAAGTGTATGTAAAACAGTTTGAATGTTAGAGATTGTATAACTCATTGAAGGACCTGAGATGCACAATTTAGAGCACTACGGTATAGAAAGAGAAAAAAAAAAAACTGATGAAGTTTCAAGAGGTTAGAACATTCAGGTCATTGCAAAACTTAAAACGGATTGAGAATTTGATCTGATACAAGGAGAAAATTTGGGGGGGATTGTAAGCAGTGCTGTGGCACTGTCAGATACCTATTATCAGGTAAACTCCCATTGCTTTCTTTACATGATCTGCTTGAGGACTATGTGTACTTCCTGGGTTTAGATGTATGTTGTGAAATACTATTTTAAAGTGTTTTACATTTGTTTATGATGTGGGAGAGTTGTTTAGAGATCTTAAAATGTGTTGTATTCCTTTATGTTGCATTTGCTTAACTCTGTGAAGCTGTATTACTGTGCCTGTCTAAAACACCTGATGATCTAATAAAGAAATCAATGGCTAATAGCAAGGCAGGAGAAATGATAGGTGCAGCTGGCAGGCAGAGAGAATAAATAGGAGAAATCTTGGAAAAAGAGATCTAGGAGCAAGAGGAGAGGAGCCAGCCAACTAGCCACCCAGCCAGCTAGCCAACCAGCCATGGAGTAAGATTAAGATATACAGAAGTAACTAAAGGTTACAGGCATAAGGTAGATGGGATCATTTACAGTTAAGAAAAGCTGGCTAGAAATAAGATAGGCTACGGCTGGCATTTCTAATTAGGAATAAGCCTCCATGTGTGATTTATTTGGCAGCTGGGTGTGCCCCCCCAAAAAGAGCAAAAACAACCAATAACATTTTGATATTCCAATGTGGGGAAATCCAGCAATAGATGTTGGTGAGTGCCTTTGTTCTCTGTGCCTACTTCCTGTTTCTCAACCCAGATGCCATTTGGGTTTCTTTCTTTCTTTCTTTCTTTCTTTCTTTTTTTCTTTCCAACCTTCTCTCTCTCTCCATTTTTTTTCATTGAAAATAGATATTTCCCATACAATATATCCTGATTATTATTTCCCCTACATCTGCTCCTTCCAGTTCCTTTCCACTTCCCATCAAGATACACCCCCTTTCTGTCTTTTAGAAAGCAAAAAAAGGATCTAAGGTATAGCAATATAATGTAGTATAATAAGATAAAACAAAACACACAAATCAGAATAGGACAAACCAAACAAACAGAAAGAAAAAAGCCCATGAAGCAGATATAGACATAGAGACTCACTCATTTACACACTTAAGAATCTCATTACAAACTGGAAAACATAATGCATATGTTGTAAGTAGTTTCTAGTCTGACTTTCTGGTCTAGACCAGAGATTTGACCAGCAGTTCAGCAGTCCCACAGAAACAGTAGCAACATAACATAATCCCACTACATGTATATGCATGGGACTATAGGGAAATAAATACATTTATGTAAAATTTAAATTTCAATGTAAAATGTAATGAGACAAGGAATTTACACAGATGCTGTTGAGTTTATTTTCATTGGCCATCTATTCCTGGGCATGTGGTTTTCCCTTAAAAGTTGTTTAATTCTCCAGTGAGATTGCCTTGAAGAAAACTAATTTTTCATTTACAAGTGGTTATCAATTGCAGATAGCCTCTGGGTTAAGGAATGGGGGCATAGTTTCTTTTAGGGGGAAAAGTCATTTACCTCCATTTCACCTTGTCCTTTCTAAGGATTCAGCTTTGAAGATGCTTCCTCATGATTGCACTGGTGAGATTCCTTTTCTTAATATATTATTACTACCTCTGCCTTCTCAGTCTGTCTTTCCCCACTTTCATTAAACTTTTCTTGTAGCCTCCAATTCTAATTTGCACCAGACCTGCCTCTTAGTGAGAGCTTTAATGGTGTCAATTCTATCTACTGACTATATTTCCTGACTTGTGACTGTCTGCCTGGACATTATTGTTTTTTGATCCAACATTCAGTTGGACAGTTTGATTTGTAATCTCTTTGGTCAAGGACTTTGCTCTGTGATGCTTGGAAATTATGTTTTCATTTATTTCATTATATGACTTAAGTTATCTGGGCAATATTCATAGCAATACTCATACTGAAAAAAATCACTACCCCGTCCTCATTCTCTTTTATTTTATTTATTTATTTATTTTTGTGAGGGCACAATGCAAAAATTTTGACACTGGGTTGACAGAGACAGCAGACTGGTGATTGTTTGGAGGCCTCTCTAGCGAGATTAGTTATCTCCAGGGTCAGTGGATGACTCTGTCTCAATAAAGTGAACACAGATTGAGGAGAAGACTCAGTATTGTCTTCTGACCTCTGAACACACAGACAAATACAACACACACACACACACATACACATAGAATATACACCCCCCAAATAATTCATATGCAATGCTATATTGTCTTGTATGACTTATTTATTCTATTCTAAACTAAATTCTCTCCCTCTGTAACTGTAAACTTCATTTGTTGTATTCACTCTTGTATCCATGTTATCTAGAAGAGATACTGAGCCCATTATAGGAGCAGAAACCATTAACTATGTGTTAAATAAATGAATAGTTATTTTATTTGAAGTCAAATGATGTCCTTGAATTAAAAAATATTTTAAATAAACCTTTTTTACTTTTCTCACTTCACATAGCAAAGTTGTGGTGGGAATGTTCTGTCTGTATGCTGTAAATAAAGGAACTGTTTTGGCCTGTGTCAGGTGCCATAGAAGTAGGTGGGGAAATGGAAGTTCAGGTAGGAGTAGGGCAGAGCCAGATAGTCTCAATCCAGCCTACAAATAAGCATGTAGGACCCAGGTGAGCTGGGACACACTATGGGCCACATTGTCAGATAGATTAATGGAAATGGATTAAATTAAGATAAAAGAGCTATCTAGCAATGTTCCTGAGACATAGGACAAACAGGATAAAATTAATATAAGCATCTGAGTTATTTTGGGGGGATAAAAGTGGCTGTGGTGAGTCCAGATCTCTGGCCCATATGGGGACAGAAATATTGTACAACAGATGGCATCTCAACCTGGGGCACAAACACCTGCATAAAACCTGAGAAAGACTAAAAAGCATTCTGAGCACAGAAACACAACCAAAAGCAGTTTCCTAAATTGTATAAAGTGAGTCATGGTACAGGCATGCTGTGGTGTTTGGGCTTGAATTTAAAAATTGTGGGTCCATGGCAGGCAGTTTAAACCCATACATGTCACAGACGACTCAGTATAAACAACAAAATGCATATGATTGATTTAAGGTTTCTGCTTATATTGAACAGAAAGGGAACAAAGTCAAAAAACAGGGTTTTTTTGGTAGCAGCATTTTCATAGGTCCACTCTGTTTGCTGGCAGCAAGAAGAGACACAGCCGATACCTCTGTCATGTTTAAAAGCTGCTAAAAGGGGTGGAGTTAGCAATTATAACAGTGCTAACATTTTAAGAGCTTTTCTGTTTGGAAAGTTATTTAAGGATACACAATTATTGGAGAAGATACCAGGCTGCTATTTGCATATAATCTGGTAATATTTATTATTCCAAAAACACTTATGGTACAAAGGAGTTTCAGAGAGGGAGAGAAGGAAGCAGCCTGTAGGAGAGTGCCACAGAAGAGTCTTCCCTAACCATGTTACAGGTATAAAAGGGCTGAATTATCTCTTCATCCTCCGGTCTTTCCAGCTGGCCACACCCCTACTGGCTTTGGTTGTTTGAGGTCATCAGAGCTTACCTGAGTAATTTCTGATTTCTTGCAACACACGATGAAACAGATTAAGATGAAGAAAATCTCTAAATGGGATACAATGTATTTAAAATGTGCACAGGCTTCAGAAAAAAAGAAAAAGGATACAGAGAGGCCTTAAAAAAGAGAAATAGAGGAATAAAATATAAAAGGTCATGTAAAAATGGCAAATACAGAGTCTGGATTATGGTTAATATCGTGTTTTCTTTTAATTTTTTAACTTTTAATTGTGCTAACTGCAGAAAGAAAATTGATTGCAAAGACTGCTAAGTTAAACAAACATATATATTTTAAAGATATCTTGATTTTGAAATTTGGGCCTGAGAATATGTTGCTTGGGAAAAGAGTTTCTGCTTTTGTTTCCACAGAAGATAAATACCCATGGATTGTTTCTAGGCAAATAAAATTTCATTTGCCAAGGTAACTTGAAAATTCTCTGATGGGAAGATCAGCTTCCAAGATGCTAATTAAGATGATTCATCCAGGCTCAGGACCTTTGTAAGATTGCCAGTACCCCTTAATCAGCATAAAGCAGTAATGTGAATTACTACTCCCAAATTCCTAAAATGTTGCTTATAAACACTTGTTTTCATTATAAATGGTTAATGGTCATAGTCAATCTCTTTCAAAAAGGGGGAGTATGATATAGGAATGATTTAAAAAGATAGATGAATTTTGGTTTATTGATACAAATTTAAGGTCAATTTTGTTAGGCTGTATGAATTTTCTATTCTTGTTTAAGGTATGATGTTTATGTAACTCATTTAAAGTTGAAATGTGTAATTAAGAAATGCAGATTAATAGCCATCTATGATAACCAAACTTAGTCATGTTAGTTAGGTTTTTGTAGATATACGAAGTTATATTTCAATTAAATAGGTATTATCCAAACACTTCAAAGACATACAGAATATGGCATTTAAAATATTTTGAGAACTTAGAATTTTCTGGAAAGAAAGACAGATCTACTCTTGGCAGCACCAATGTATTTCAAGAAAATTATGAGCACTGAGGACACTTCATGTGGAATTTACTCTGTGCCAACAGTTAGCCACTGGAAAAGAAACTGTTCTGGTATTGACTGATTGACAGTATGCTGTATAAACTGGATATGTAGGTTCCATAGGAAAGTGACCTCTGAACTTTAGCAGAACAAGCCAAGATGGTCCTTAAGGTTCCTGTTCTGCAGAGAAAATTTTTAGACATTCTTCAGGACACAAGGAGAAGTGACTGATGAACTATGCCAGATTTCCTGCATCACTGAAAGGTATGCCAGGGACACTGGTCCTATAGGTTGTAGATGGATGTGCCAGTGTTACAAAGGAACCTTATATGACTATCCAGGCAGACAGGTGTCATCTCTGTTATTTTCAGATTTTAGAAGTTGCTTGTACTTGCAGCTTACTTGGGTAATATATCCTTCTGTGACCTTTGATGTAGTTGAAGGATTAATAATTATAGGTATAGCTTTTCTATTATTTTAAAAGGTATATTAGATATGAAACTTTACACTCACAAAATAAGGTAGACAATAGAATATTTTCTTTAATTTTGTTAACTAAAAATAGACTAGATATTATAACTGTAACACTTGTTTCATAGTTGTTTTGATATAGGTAATTTTGCTACACTGAAATTGAAACCTTCCTTTTTAATTTGACAAAAAAGAGGAACTGTGGGGGGAAGGTTTTTCTGTATTCTGTAAATAAAGGAATTGTTCTGGCCTTTATTTACAGCAACGTAGCAGTAGGCATGAAATCAGAGACAAACACAGGAGAACAGATTTAAGTCACTCGTCATACAGCTGCCAAAAAAGAAGCATGTAGGACCCAGATGAGCTGGGCCAGGCCATGGCTACATGCCCGGATAGATTAAAGGAAATGGGTTGAATTAAGATGAAAGAGCTAGTGTTCTGGGACAGGGTTCTGTCTGTGGTACATGTCTACACACACTCTTTAGCAGACAGGAATAGACTTTGGCTGTGAGGGGTTCCTCCAGTTGCTACTAAAACAAGGAAACTTGCACGGCCACCCTGCCTCGAAGTGCATGAGCAGAGAAGGACTGAGGACTTGGAAATTCAGACTCATACTTCGCCCAGAGGCAAGGTGAGGTCAGCAAGCCCTGGCAACTGAATCCCAATCCCTGCCTGGAAAGAGTTGTGTTCTGGGATCAGGTTCTGTCTGTGGTGTGTATCTATACACACTCCTTAGCAGACAGGAATAGACTTTAGCTGTGAGGGGCTCCTTCAGCTGCTACAAAAATAAGCAAACATGTGCAGCCACTCCCTCCAACTGCATCATCAGAGAAGGACTGAGGACTTCAAATTCAGATGCCTTCCCAGAGCAGAGTTGGAGATTGAGCAGATGCCTTGCTCAGAGGCAACAGGAGGCACACAAGCCCTGTTGCCTCACCTGACCAGGAGCCACCTAATGAAGACTCAATGAAGCCATGAGCAGACACCAGTGCGAAAATACATATAATAATATAAAGAACAACAGGGTAACTCTAGAAGAAAGTGGTTGTTCTACAACTACAAGACTGGAATAGGGCAATGAAGAGGAAGTAGAAAGAAGCAACACCAAAAATATCTTTATGAAGATCACTGAAGCCCTCAGAGAAGATATGAAAAATTCCCTTAAAGAAATAGAAGAAAATACAAACAAAAAATTGGAAGAGATGAACAAATCTTTGAAAGAAAACCAAGAAAATGTAAACCAAAAAAAAAAAAAAAAAAAAAAAAATGAAAGAAACATGCCAGGAACTAAAAACTGAAATAGAAGCAATAAAAAAGGCACAAAATGAAGCAAAGATGGAAATAGAAATGTTGTAGTAAGTTTTTCCTGGCCTCTTTGGGGCCGGTGGTTTGTGACCTGGTGCACATGTGGTGCCAGCGGTTTGGAACCTGGTTTGCACGCCCGCGGCTTTTGTCCCCTCCAAAGAAATGAAATCACACGCTTATATACTTTAACACTGTTTGGCCCATGTCTTATGCCCATTACTAGCTAGCTCTTTCTTCTTAAATTAACCCATTTCTATTAATCTTCCCACCATGTGGCTCAGCCCGTGGCTGGCTGGTACCTCTTACATGTCTGCTCCTCTTGGGGGTCTGATGCAGAGTGAGTAACTCCACCCTTTCCTACCTGCCTGGCTGCCTCTGATTCTCCACCCACTTCTGTGGTGCCCTGCATGGGTCCAAACAGTTATTTATTTATATTGTACAGAGAACATTCCACCACATAGAAAACCTGAAGAAAAAAGATAGGATTACAGATAAAAGCATAACCAATAGAATCCAAGAGATGGAAGAGAGAATTTCTGAAGTGGAAGAATCAGTAGCTGAAATAGATATATCAGTAAAAGAAAATACTAAAACCAAAAGATTCATAACACAAAATATTCAGGAAATCTGGGACACCAAGAAAAGACCTAATTTGAGAACAATAGAAACAGAAGAAGGAGAAGAATACAAGCTCAAAAGCACAGAAAACGCATTCAAGAAAATCATAGAAGAAAACTTTCTTAACTTGAAGAAGGAAATACCTATAAAGATATAAGAAGCTTACAGAACACCAAATAGATATGATCCCAAGAAAAAATCAGAGCATCTCATAATAATCAAGCCATAAAACATACAGAACAAAGAAAAAATTTTAAGAGCTGCAAAAGAAAAAGGCCAACTTATATATAATGCTACACCCATAAGATTAACTCCTGATATTAAATGGAAACGATGAAAGCTAGAAGGGCTTGGTCAGAAATTACTCAGATGCTAAAAGAATATGGCTGCCAAACTAGAATCCTATACCCTGCAAAGCTATCAATCACCATAGATGGAGTAAACAAGATATTTCATGACAAAGTCAGACTGAAACAATACCTATCTACCAATCAAGTACTACAGAAAGCATTAGAGGGAAAACTCTAATCTAAGGACCCCAGAAAGGAAATACAAACAAGTTACCACCAAAAATAGAAGGAAATATCAATCAATTGTCATTAATATGCCTTACTATAAATGGACCCAACTAACCTATAAAAAGACACACACTAACAAGATGGATACAACAACAGAAGCCATCCTTCTGTTGCCTACAAGAAACAAACCTCAACCACAAAGACAGACACAGGCTCAGAGTAAAGGGTTGGGAAAAGACTTTCCAGTAAAATGGTCATAAGAAATAAGCTGGGATTGCCATCCCAATACTAACAAAGTAGACATTAAGCTAAAAGCAATTAAAAGGGGCCAAGTTGGTCTTTTCTTATTTACCACAGGAAAAAATTGTCAAAAGGAGATTTCATTCCTGACTATTTATGCCTCTAATATAAGGGCACATACCTATGTAAAAGAGACAATAATAAAGCTCAAATCCCACATCAATTCTCACACCCTCATAGTGGGAGACATCAACACCACACTTTCACCCCTAGATAGGTCAATCAGACAAAGACTCAACAGAGAAATAAGGAATCTAGCAGAGGTTATGTTGTAAATAGTTTTAATAGATATCTACATCTACAGACACTTCCACCCAAATGCAAAGGAATATACATATTTCTCAGCTCCTCATGGAACTTTCTCTAAAATTGACCACATAATTGGTCATAAAGCAAATATCAATAGATACAAAAAAAGTGAAAATAATCCCTTGTAACCTATGGGACCACCAGGGCCTAAAGTTAGAGTTCAACAACATCAAAAATCAAAGAAAGCCTACACACTCATAGAAACTAAACATCACTCAGCTGAGCCACCTCTGGGTCAAGGATGAAAATAAAAAAGAAATCAAAGTCTTCCTAAAATTTACTAAAAATGAATCCACAACATACCCAAATATATGAGATACAATGAAAGCAGTCTTAAGATGAAAATTCATAGCATCAGATACCTACATGAAAAATCTAGAGAAATCTCACACTAGAGACCTAACAGCTCAGCTGAAAGCCTTAGAAAAATTAGAAGCAAACTCACCTAGAAGGAGTAGACAGCAGGAAATAATCAAACTTAGAACTGAAATCAATACAATTGAAACAAAAAGAATAATACAAAGAATCAATGAATCAAAGAGTTGGTTCTTTGAAAAAATCAACAAGATAGATAAGTTCTTATCCCAACTAAAGAAAAAGCAGAGAAAGCCTGTTCAAATCAACAATATAAGAAATGAAAATGGGAACATAACAACAGACCCCCAGGAAATCCAGAGATGCATCATGCTCCTCCTCCACCATATTGAAAAGCCGCCAAAATGGGCAGAGTCATCAATTAAAGTGATACTGACTCTTTGGGTTAGAAATGATTAAGAATTCTAAATAAAAGAGATTTAGACTCACAAAACCTCTAAACGGGGTACAATGTATGTAAAATACACATAAGCTTCAGAGAGAGAGAAAAAATGGCAATCAAAGCCCTTTAAGAAAGAGAAATAGGAAATAAAGATAAAAATGATCATATGAAAATGGCAGATAAACAGAGAGTCTGGATTATGGTTATTATGTTTCTTTTAATTTTTTAACTTTTAATGAGCTAATTGCAGAAAGGTAATTGATTGCTAAGGCTGCTAAGTTAACAAATGCATATAATTTAAAGTTATCTTGATTAGAAATCTGTTTATAAGAATATGTTGCTTGGGAAAAGAGTTTCTGTTTTTGTCTCCATAGAAGATCAAAACCTGTGGATTGGTTCCAGGCAAATGTGGTTTCATTTGGAAGGCCACCTGAACATTCTCAGCTTCCAAGATGTATGTGGAGATGATCCAGCCTCCAGACCCCATGAGATTGCCATCATCCGTTGTCAGCAAGAAATAGTAAAAGAAAGAAATCTACATCCAATTTTCCCAAAATATTACTTGTTAAAGTTTGTTTTCATTATAAATGATTAATGGTCATAGTCAGTCTTTTTTTAAAAAAAAAAAAAGGTGGAGGATATGATATTGAAATGATTAGAAAAGATAAGTGGATTTTGATTCATTGATATGAAAATAAGAATAATTTTTTATGCTTTATGTATTTTCTGCTCTTGATTAAGATATGATGCTGATGTAACTCATTTAAAATTGTAATGTGTAATTGAGAAATGGAGATTAATAGTCATCTATGATAACCAAACTTATAGCCATGTTAGTTAGGTTTTTGTAGGTATACAAAGATATATTTCAATTAGATATGTAGTCTTCAAATACTTCAAAGACATGCTGAATATGGCATTTAAAATATTTTAAGAACTTAGACTTTTCTGGACAGTGAGACAGGTCTGCTCCTGGCAGCACCAATGTATTTCAGGAAAATGATGGGCATTGAAAAATCTTCATGTGGAATTTACTTTGTGGCAGCAGTTAGCCACTGGACAAGAAACTGTTCTGGTATTGACTGCTTGATACTATGTTGTATAAACTGGGCATGCAGGTTCCATAGGAAAGTGACCTGTGAATGTTCGCAGAACAAGCCCAGATGGTCCTTCATGTTCCTGCTTTACAGAAAAAATTTCCAGGCATCTTTCAGGACACAAGGAGAAGTGACTGGACTATGTCAGATTTCCTGCATCACTGAAAGTTATGCCAGATACTTAGACATACAGGCTGGAGATGGTGCCCCAACATTACAAAGAAACTTTGGGGGACTGTCCAGGCAGACAGGTGTCATCTCTGTCATTTTGTAGACTTTGGAAGTTGCTTGCACTTCCTGCTTATTTGGATAATATTATATCCTTCTGTGGTCTTTGATTTGGTTGAAGGTTTAAAAATTATAGGTGTAGATCTTTTTGGTTTAAAAGGTATATTAGATATGAAACTTTAGGCTCACAATGATAAGGTAGATAATGGAATATTCTTTTTAATTTTGTGAATACAAATAGACTGGATATTGTGACTGTTTGCTATATGGGAATGGAAACTTTCCTTTTTGATTAGACAGAAAAGAGGAAGTGTGGTGGAATTTTCTCTGTATGCTATAAATAAAGAACTGTTTTGGCCTATGTGCAGCACTGTAGAAGTGAGTGGAGAATCAGAGGACAGACAGGTAGAAGGAGGGTGGAGTTAGTCAGTTGCCATCTGACTCTCAAAAAAGGAACATGTAAGAGATATAGATGAGCCACTGGCTGGGCCACGTGGTGGGTAGATTAGTAGAAATAGGTTGATTTAGAATGAAAGAACTAGCTAGTAATGTACTTGAGACATTGACCAAACAGTATTAAGTTAATATAAGTGTCAGATTCATTTCTTTGGGGGACAAAAGCTGCCGTGGGCCAGGTTCCTAACGTTGAGGCCCAAAGGGGCCCGGGAAAACTCTTTACAACAAAGAATGACCTGATGTGGTGGGAGGGGGAAGGGACTTTGATTAAGGATATACAAGGATAGAAAATGTGACTACTTTATTTATAATAAAACAAAACAAAACAAAAAACACCAAATAATAAATAAATATATGAAAAAAGCTAAGAAAAAACCTGGAAAAACAAATACTATGATTAATATCAGAGTTTCACTGGCTTTGCAACTTTTAAAGGCTTGATTTATTTTTTAAGTTTTATGGAATAATATGTATTTGTCATAGTTCTTTAAGTTATATTAGAATTCAGTAGTAAGTTCATATTTTCCTGTGTTTGTTTTTGTTATTGCTGTTTTTTTATTTTTAGTTTGGATTATTTTATTAGTATTTCAAGGTTACAAAGTATGCATTTGTTAAAAATCATTCATTGAACTTAGGTTTAATTTACTATCTAAAAACTCACCAGATTTTTTTTCAGAATCTTCACTTTATCAAAACAAATTTGTAATGTGTGTCCTTTTGATTTTTATGAATTTTATTCATATCTGTTAGGATGTTTGTATTTAAATTTCTACTTTTACTGAAGTAGGTCTTCCCTTTTTTGTTTAATTTGGTTAATAATTTGCCAATTGTGTTTAATCCTTAATAAATAAATAAATAAATAAAAGATGAGATCACAAAAAAAGATGAAAGAGCTAGCTAGCAATATGTCTGAGACATAGGTCAAAGAGCGTGAAATTAATATAAGTGTCTAAGTCATCTTTTTTGGAGAGAAAAGCTATCATGGGCAGGTCTGTACTTCTGGTCAAGTTGGCATCAGAAATCTTATACAACATAAAGTAGCTTCCTTTTGGGAGCAACATTGGTTTTAGCTTGCTTATAAAAAATAACTAAAAAATTAAGAAAAATTTCTCAATTTTTACTTTTTTTGATTACCATCCACATCTAGCCCTTACCCTTAGAATTATCACCTGAAACCATTATTCACTTAATTCTATTTTGTCTGATTCTCTACTTTTTATATGTATAATGGAGCTAACATAAGGATTATTTTTTACCAAATACATTTTCAATATACATATTTAATGCTTTAGTCTGCACCTTGATTATTCTCATTATAAAGGACTTAATTCATATTAATATACTATAATTTATCTATTTGATATAATGTGATGGCCATTTTGACAATTTTCAATGTAGATCTAAGACAGAGATTTCTACTCTGAATGTTGATATACTTGTCTAAAAATATAGGAATGTTATATAGGACAAGTATAGCATATTATTTTATAGCAAAGTAGGATATGTATATCTAGTAGTGACTATTTTAAAATAGCTAGGAGAGACTTTTCACATTATTTACAGCAGAAAGATAGGAGGTAGTTCATATATAAATTACCTTGATCTGGTTATTATATACTGTATGCACAAATATTTACTATTATTAGGTCAATTAAAATAAAACTATTAAAATAAAAGTAATATCAAATTCTCCATTGAAAGATAGCAGTTTAATGCAATAGTTTATTTTTCTAAGGGAGTATGCACTCAAAATATACAGTTTTGTAACACTTGTACAAGGAAAGTAAAAAGCTTCAGTGAAAAATTTATTTTATTGTATTATTATTATTTTTGGTACTGGATCTTACTATGTAGCTCTAGCTGGTCAGAAATTCACTATGGAGGCAAGTATAGCCTTGAACTCAGAAGCTTCCTGCCTGTATTTCTTGGATGCTAAGATTAAGGTCTGAGCCAATACTCCTGGCCTATTAAAAAATTTAAAAGAAAACTAAAATAAATACAGATATATACCAATTGTAAGATTTAATTTTCTAAAAGTATTCTCTAAAAATTAGTTGTAATTTGTTGTAGTAATAATAATAGCAGTAATAGTAGGTACCTTAGAAAGTTATAGTGAATATTTTGGGCCTCTTTGTCAAAGATCAGGTGTTTATAGGGTTTCGGGTTAATGTTTGAATCCTCAATTTGATTCCATTGATCCACAAGTCTGTTTTTATGCCAGTACCAGCTTTGAGATATCACCTTACACCTGTCAGATTGGCTAAGATAAAAGACAGCCTATGCTGGAGAGGTTGCATAGCAAGGGGAACATGCTTCCATTGTTGGTGGGAGTGTAAGCTTGATCAGCTACTCTGGAATGCAGTATGACAGTTTCTCAGAAAACTGGGAATACTAGCAGTACCACTACTAGTCATATACCCTAAAGATGCACATTCACACTCCAAAGGCATTAGTTCAACTATGTTCAGAGTAGCATTATTTGTAAGAACCTGGAAACATCCTAGATGCCCCTTAATTGAAGAGTGGATTAACAAACTATGGTAAATCTACGCAATGGAGTACTAGTCAGCAGTGAGAAAACATGATATCCTAAAATTTTCAGGCAAATGGATGGATTTGGAGAATATCCTTCTGAGTGAAGGATCATAAATCCAGAAAGATAAGCAGAGGATGTATTCACACATTAGTGGACTCTAAACAAAAAGCAAAGCATATCCAAGCTGCAAACCACAACCACTGAACAGCTTGGGATCTGAAGCACCTTGGACCAGCACCTTGGAGCCCATTCCCTCCAGAGGAACACCTGACACAGTCTTGATGATGGGGTGAGGACAGCGGATCTGCCTGGAGTGGGTGCTGAACTAAGTTACCTTGGGACCTTGGGACCTCCTGCCCTTGCTGTGGAGGAGATAAAGTGATAGAGAGAAGAGAGAGTGAGTGGGAGTGGTGGGAGGGGGAAGGAGTTTGAACAAAGGAATACTTGGATAAAATATGAGATTTTATTCATAATTTAAAAAGTGAATTATTTAATTTAAGTACAGTTAAAAAAAAGAAAGTTGTCATGAGACTTGGAAAATACAAAACTATGTTGAGACCATTGGTACAATTAAACTAATAAGCCAAAACTTATTAGATCCTGGTTCATAAACACTGTTTATTCCTATAAAGTGAAATGTATTTGTTTCTGAATATAATATTAAAATGTTATATTGGTTGAAAATGTAGTTTTATTTTATTTGATTATGTTATTTTATGTTCGTTTTCTTCTATGCATGCCTATGTACTATTTGTGTTCTCATTGTCCAAGGAGATGAGAAGAAATAAGCAGATCTCCTGGAACTAGAGTTGTGACAGTTCCATCATTAGATTACTGGTAATCAAACCTAGGTCTTCTATAAGAGCAATGAGTAATCTAATCCACTGGGCCATCTGACTAATTTTTATGGAACAATCCTTTTCTATACTATGGATCTGTATTACTCTCATTTCCTAAAAAGAAGCCTTGATTGGCCAATAGCTGTGAAGGTAGAAATTGAGTGTGAAAGCCAGACTAGAAGAATTCTGTGAAGAGAAAGGACTAAGTCAGAGAGATTCAAGCTAGCTACCCAAGATTCAAGATGTCATAAGACTGGTATACTATGGACCATGTGGCAATACATAGTTTTATTGCAATATATTATTTTTAATGTAAGATCAAGTTAGTAATAAGCCTGAGCTACTGGCCATTTTGTATTTCTTTGGGACCAGGTGATTGGTACAAATAGCTCCCCTTCTGATTACAGTGAGTCCTGGTTTTATTTTAATTACCAAAGACATTATTTCTGAGTTATCACATATAAAACATATTTAACAGTGTATAATAACTGTCTTCATGTAGGTCATTAAAAATCGCACATGGCTCCATAAGATTTTTAAAACAGACACTATGATTTCCCAAAGTTTTACTTTCTACAACATGAAAAAGGCAAAATTTCAGAATGGATTTTATATATGGAATTAAGCCTTGACTCTAAATGAAGAAAAGAAAAATTATTGTTTAACTAAAAGATTTCATTATTTTTAAAGTTAACTAATGTTTTAAAGTATTTTATATTGCAGAATTTTTGCCTTACTCTGCATGCTACTTGGGACAACATGGGGAATTAGGCTGAATCCAAGTAGATCTTTGCTTAATTTTAGCATTTAAAAATAGTAGCTATGGCTAAGAGTTGAGAACTTCCTCTACTCCCACCTTCATTAGAATTCAAACTCTATGAGGGCAGGGATGATATTCTCTTTATCCCTATATTTCCTCTATGTGCCACCTCTATCTAATTGCTTAAGCCCAAGAGGGTAACCAATGAATGTTTGTCACCTACTGTGAGAATTTAATTTTGCATCATAGGTTCCTTGGGTATTTCACAGAGAACCTCCATCTTTTCTTGCTACATTAATTTTTGAAGGGAGAAATAAGAAACAAAATAGGAATTACTTGAAATGCAGTGACAAAGGACAGTGATGATGTTTCACTCTTCAATTCATACCACTAGGTGTCGTGCACAACCTCGCCAGCAAGAAAAGCGCAACACTCAGGATCTTCTTTCAGCAGTTTATTCAGGACCTTTACAATCGTTCTCTCTCCTCAGGAAAGCCCCACCCAATGACTAAATACTCTCAGGGCATCCAATCCCAATAAACCACATGGGCACAGCTCATAGGTCCACATATGCAACAGCAAACCATGCTCCAGGGTCAAGCCAAATAAGGAGTTGTTTATCAAAAGAGAGCACTCACCTGCAGGGGGGTGGAGGCCAGAAATCAGAGCGATCTTTAGGGCACAGCAGCAGGCAGCTCTCTATAGCTCCCCCTTATTTAATAATTAATAATTTTAAAAAATCAAGCAAAAGCAGTGGGCAAGAGCAGAGGCCTAATCCCCATTGTGCAAGGGGACTTGTGCTATCCCTAATCCAGGTGTCATCCACTCAGACAGGGACAGAGCTGTCCAGCACCCATTTTTATGAGGACAGGATAGTGGGTGCCAACGTGTATACAATTAGGCATGCTCTTCATGAAGTCTTACCTAGGCAAAACCATGTGCAGTGCTTAGCCTTGCAACCCATGCCAAACATTACTCTTTCAAGGCAGCAAGCCAAACATGTAGGTGCTGTCCCTCCTCAATGATGGTGGAGGCTTGAACAATCATGGTCATGCTCCTACTCTGTGTAAACCTCATTTTTCAGATGCACCACAGGCAAATAAGAAATATCAGCACCATCAAGCCAGCCAGAGCACCCATTCCCACCCATTCCTTCAGATGATTGAGGGTGGTAGATATCCATCTTGTCAGTCCTTCAGCAACTCCAGGGTCCACTCGAGTTGAATTCACAGCAACTATTGCAACTCTCAACTACTCCATGGTCACTTCAAATTCACCTGACCAATTTCCTGTAAAATAACTTGACACAACTTTAGACAAATTTGCAGCATAGGAAAATTTTTCATACTGGATAGAAGTCACACATAGGGCCTGATATTTCTATTCACATCCCAACTGAGCCATCTGCCAGAGGACATCAACCTCCTCTTGCACCAGATCAACTCTTTGGTTAACCAACATCAGCCCGCCTTTAAGCTGGGCAGAAATGCCTCTTTGAATGTCTAAGACATGGGCTACATTGGTAGACAAATTATTAAGTATTTGAGCCGTCTGAACGGTGTGACTCATAGCAATGGCAGTCATGGTGGCCCCAATAGTGGCTAGGGAAATGGCTGTAACAACAGCTGCAATAATGCCAAAATCTCTCCTAGCTCTAAACAAACTCATGGCATTAGGGCTTTGTACCATGACAGATACCCAGCGCGGCATGTGAGCCAAAACAGCAAATGAAAACTGAGTGGCATTCCAGCAGGTGGTATACCAACAGGTATTGTTTGTACACCTGGAGGGCTCCTCTTGACTAACTGTAAAGATAAAAGGAGAAGCCACACATGCAGGAGAAGACAAAATAGCCAAAGTCCTATAATTCTTTTGGAACTTACAATCTAACTCTATCAGATCCTCATAATAGGGCAGTACAGCAGTAGATCTTGAATTACCATAGTGCTCCGTCCAATAGGAGCCGAGGGACGAATTGCATTGAAGCTGACCAATGCCATGATTCCCTCCTCTTACCATTGCCAACACTTCCACATTCAAACAGCTGCCATTAATGCCACATAGCATCCAATTATCATAAGGGTTGGAGGGAGCAAAAGTAAATGGATGCTGTTTAGTAAAATTCTTCCCTGCATAAGTAGCATTAATGTGTGTATTAATATAGGGGGAAAAGGTAAACAAGCCATGCATGTCCACCCAGGCTGATGAATGGGACTGGCATCCAGTCCAGGGCCAATCTTCTCCTTCAAAATCAGCATGACAATAGGGGGCCCATTTTGGCTGCCTGGGTTGTGGGGCAGAATCATTAGGAAAGGAGCCTCTCATTGGCCATACACCCAAGAACCAGGAGGCATTCAAAACTGTGCTGGCACTCGCTTGTCTCTGACGATGGCCAAACCATCCTGCAGTCTGATTATACAGCAAAATGCATGGGGAAAGCTGCATGCGGTTGGTAACAATTTGAAAACATAGGGAGCCTTTCAAAGTAAAATTCCTACTTTCTCCCAAACTAGCTATTTAAGAATCATAAGGAACATAAGGTAATTCTAACTCCCTATTGGTGATAAACAACTGTGGAAAAAGACGGGCATCAGGCCATATGGGCAGAGGTTTAGGGAACACTGACAGTGTCCCCCACCTCAGCTCTGTCTTTCCCTGTTGACAATGCAGGGGCATCAACAGGGCTATCACCAGCATCGTCTGTGGCCTTGACAGCATCATACTTATCATTTCGGACCTTCATGGTTAGCCGTTCTGGTACCCACACTGGATCTTGCCAGTCCTGAGGCAAGAACAGAACATCTCGCCCATGTAAGCACTGGATCAGGACCATGTCAGTGACCCGTGAAAATATCCTTCCATTTCACCATGCCTCTGTGGCTAGGGGTGAGAGTCAGATGTCTATCTGCCACGGAGCAGCCATCAACATTCAAATTTAAAAAATTAAGGGTAAACAGAGCTATAGATAGTCTTTCTTTGGGGGTGTAACTGTGGCCTATTCCCCCTTTTTGTTTTTGTAAGGATTCCTTCAGCGTGCGATGAGCACATTCCACTATGCCTTGTCCTTGTGGATTGTAAGGCAATCCATGAGTTACTTGTACATCCATTGGTCTGCAGAATGCAGTAAACTGTATTACAGTATAAGCAGGGCCATTGTCAGTTTTTACCTACAGGGGCTTTCCTCAAGCTGCCCAGGCCTCTAGGCAGTGCACAATGACATTGCGTCCCTTCTCTCCTGACATGGCAGTGGCATGCAAGATACCAGAGCATGTATCTACAGAAACATGTACATACTTTAAAGAGCCAAATTCAGAAATGTGAGTAACATCCATTTACCATACTTTTAACAGCAAGATCCCTCTGAGATTAACACCTAGGGAAGGTGGGTGGTGATACACCACACATTAAGCACAATCTAAAACTATTTGACGTGCCTCAGCTCTGGATATCTGAAACTTTTGTTGCAAGGTCTTAGCATTCACATGATATAGCTGGTGAAATTCTTGAGCTTTGACTACAGGAGAGGTAAAGAATATCCAGTCCTGTCTAGTGCACATGTCCACCTTGGCATTGCCTTCACCGAGTGGACCAGGAAGGCCAGTATGTGTACAGATGTGCTGAGGAAAAAACCTCTCCTTATGGTGCAAAATCAAGTCTTGCAAGTGGTTAAATAGGACAGTGACCATACTCTATGATTTTATTGGTCCTACCACTTCAAGCACCTTTAAAGCATTAACCACATAGGCTGAGTCAGATTTCAAGTTAAAGGCAAATTGGCATTCTTTAAACACATCACATACTATTTGAAGTTCCACTACCTGAGGGGTACCAGGAGTAAATTGATGTTGAACTGGTTGTTTGCCTTGCACCGTATAGGCACCTACTTCTGTTTTTGAGCCATCAGTGAATACATTCACAGCTCCCACCATCAGCTCTGCAGCGGTGACCTTGGGAAAAATTATAAGGTGCTCCTTAAAAAATGTCATAAGAGGATGTTGTGGGTAATGATTATCTATTTTTCCAGCAAAGGCACAGTGAAGAATTGCCCAATCATCAACAATAGCACACAGGGTGTTAACCTGTGTTGTTGTGTATGGCACAATTATTATGGCTGGCACATGCCCAAAATACTGAATGGATTGTTGGATTCCATTCTGAGCTAAATCAGCTACTGCTGTAGGGCAATGTTCTATACTTTTACTAGGCGATACTTTTGGGTATATCCACAACAGTGGGCCTGATTGCCATAGTACCGCTGTGGGTTGTCTGAATGTGGGTAAAAGGCATAGGGCAAAATCTTTTCCTTCCTCTATCCTATTTAGGCAGGCATCCTGCAACCTCTGTTCAACTACCTGCAGTGCTTTTCTGGCTTCCACTATCATCACTCGTGGGGAGTCTAAAGCTGACTCTCCTTTCAGAATGTCATAAAGGGGTTTAAATTCATAATTTGTAATCCTAAGATATCCCCTAATCCAATTAATATCTCCCAGAAGCTTCTGATAATCATTTAAAGTTTTCAATCCATCTTTTCTAATCTCCACCTTTTGAGGCTTAACATTCCTTGACATTATCCTGGCTCCCAAATATTCTACTACAGAGCTCTTTTGCACCTCCTCAGAGGCAATAATTAGGCCTTGAATTTTCAAGCTTTTCACTAACAGCATATATGCTTTCTCAACCTCTTCTTCCCTCCTTCCTGCTAGGAGAACATCATCCATGTAGTGTAGGCACTTAATCGAGGGAAAAGTTTTACAGACTGGCTCTAAAGCCTGCCTCACAAATAATTGACACATGGTAGGGCTGTTAGCCATGACTTGAGGTAACACTACCCATTCAAATCTCTGATCGGGCTCTTCATGATTGTAAGAAGGAATGGTAAAGGCAAATCTTTCAGTATCTGGAACATGTAGGGGAATTGAAAAGAAACAATCTTGTATATATAAAATTATATGTGCCACTGTGATGGTGTGGTGGTCAACAAAGGGAGACCCCATTGCGCGGGGCCTATAATCTGCATTTGATCATTAATTGCTCTTAAATCATGCAGTAGATGCCACTTCTCAGATTTCTTTTTAATTACAAAAATTGGGGTGTTCCAGGGGGACACTGATGGCTTAATGTGTCCCAAATTTAGTTGTCCTTGCACTAGGTCTTTAGCTGCTTGCAGTTTTTCTAAAGTAAGGGGCCACTGAGGGACCCATACAGGTTCCTTAGTTTTCCATGTAATGGGAATACCATCCCCAGTGGTCCCTAAGAAAAACCCAGTCCCTGTCTGGGCTTCCTTAATTGAGTAGGCACTGGTTCTTTTCTCCTCTGCAGGTATTTCCCAAGACTATAACCAGGGTGAAATCCCATCTCCATCATGCGGGAAGAGACTGAAGAATACTCATTGCTTAACTTAAGCCCCATATCTTTTAACAGGTCTCAGCCCCATAATGAAATGGGGAGTTCTAACACATAAGGCTGCATCATGCCTGAATGCCCTTCTTTGTTGGACCAGTGTAACTGTCTCACACTCATTTCTGGGGCTTGAGTATATCCTAATCTTGTAAGGTCTGGG
Source organism: Sigmodon hispidus (assembly GCA_004025045.1). Classification (NCBI taxonomy): domain Eukaryota; kingdom Metazoa; phylum Chordata; class Mammalia; order Rodentia; family Cricetidae; genus Sigmodon; species Sigmodon hispidus. The sequence continues at coordinate 63,535 of PVIH01005652.1, forward strand.
CAGAGGTCTACATTGGCCATCCTAAAGGCCAGTCTTTTCTAGCAATAATGCTTCGATCTGCCCTCGTATCTAGTAATCCCAGAATCTTCTTATTATCTATGGTAAGTTCCAGAACTGGCCTTTGATCTAAATCAAGGGATAAAAAGGCTATATCAGTGCCTGTGGATCCAAAACACTTTTGTCCTCTTTCAACAGGTACAGAAGCAAATTGGTCATGAAGACTGGGCAAAAGCAGAAGTTGGGCAACCCTATCACCTGGAGAAATGGCTGAAATTCCTTTTGGTGATTCGACAATAATCTTCACTGTTCCAGTATAGTCCGAGTCAACTACTCCCAGGTAGACCCATAGTCCCCTTAGGGTGGCGGACGATCTCCCTATCAGCAGGCCCATGGTGCCTGGTTCTAGGGGTCCTTTAAAGTCTGAGTCCACCAACTTCACTCCCATTCGGGGCGTCAGCACAAGTCTGGTGGTGCCATGGAGGTCCAGTCCTGCTGAGCCCTTAGTGGCTCTCCTCGGTCCCTGGGATGTCGCAGGGTTGGCTATTGTTCCTGATATTGTTCCCTGTTCTGCTCCTCCATTGCCCCATATATTTGTGGGCCCTGGGTACAAGGGCCCCATGGCCTGTTTTTTTGGCCAGGCTCCTGTCTGTTCTGGATTCAAGGGCTGTCCTCAGTTGTCTTTCACTGACCGACACTAACTGGCCCAGTGCTTCCCTTTTTTGTACCTTGGGCACATTCCTGGCTGAGCTTGGCATGGCCCCTTGGGCCCTGTCCTATTTCCTGGCTCAGGACAGTTCCGCTTAAGATGCTCCACCCTGCCACACTGGAAACAGGTGTTGGCACTGTTCCAAGTTCCTCTTTTATTTTGAGTGAGTTGCACTACTGCAGCTGCTAAACCAGCATTGGTTAAAAGTCCACCAAGCTCCCAGCACACCTTTATCCAGGCCTCAATCCCTTTGTTCTTGTATGGAGTAATGGCAGCTCAGCACTCCTTAGTACATTGTTCATACACAAGTTGCTTAATTAAGGGCATAGCAGTATCGGGGTCCCCAAAAATCATGCCTGCTGCCTCAACCATCCTGGCCACAAAATCAGAAAATGGCTCAGTCGGACCCTGCAATATCTTTGTCAAATTACCACTAATTTTTGCTTTATTGGGCAGGGCCTTCCATTCTTTGATGTCAATTTTATTAACCTGTTCATAGACTTGAATGGGATATCCAGTTTGCTGATTGGCAAAACGACCTAGGCTGAGCAGCATGCCCCGATCTGAGGCAGGATTGCCCACTGCCTGGTTAGTCACAGCTTCATCATTACCAAATTCAATCAAGAAGGCTCTCCAGTCTAAATATTGGACAGGACTTAAGCAGGCATGAGTGAGACCATTCCAGTCACTGGGTGTCATGCAGTGCCTGTTCAAGGCTTCCACTTGAGCTATGGTAAATGAGGCAGAAATGCCATATGTCCTAATTGACGCTGCCAGGGACTTTATCACCTTAAAATCCAAAGGCTCCTCATAGCAGTTACCTTGAGGGTCTTGAAAAACTGGACACACAAGATTGAGCACCGACCTAACTGCCCACCATATGCGTAGGGCAAAGGAGGGGCCTGAGCCACCCTCCCCTCCACTATATGGTGGGGGCACAGAGGGATCCAGTCAGTGTGCTAAGATGAAGCTTGAAGCTTCATCATCCGGGGTGGCTCTCTTTTCCTTTCCCCCTGTATTTTTTATTTTTACTTTCCTTACAGCTTTTAGGAGGTCCCGCATCTCTTCTTTGGCTTCATCAGAATCAGTGGTTTCTGAAGCCTCTAGTTCTGCAAGGTCAGGATATAAAGTACCTCCCTTCCTAGATCCTCGCTCACTGGCAGTGTTCTCTGACCTTTCTTCCTGTAGCTGTTCTAAGGCAGCCTGCCTGCTTTCCACTGCCTCACTGCATCGTTCGTCCTCAAGGCAGCTGTGGATCAACTTCCAAACTGGCCTAACTCCCGCTTTAAGGGTCCCTTGTTCATGGGCAAAGTCTAAGTGCCTTCCTAACTTCCCCCCAGGAGGGTACCGTGAGACTACAAGAAACTGCAAACCATGGTGCAATAACATCACACTCTTCCAAAAATCTCTCCAAGGTGTCTTTCCTTAACTTCAGGCCTTTTGAGCGAAGGAGCTCATTAAGAGCCAAAAACTTGGGTGTGAGGGTGAAGCGCCCATTCATTTATAACCTTTCTTTCTTATCTTAAAAATCTTTTCGGAGCCTTTACCAAACAGCTTTGTTTCTCACTTTCACTTTTACTCCATGCATCCTTGGAGTTCTGGAGTTCAGCTCACTCGTCAGTGGCTTTCTCCTGCTCCTTCCTTAGTTATGGATAGGAGCATCTATTTTACCCTGCTTTACCACGGATCCCACCTTACCTGGGATTTACCAGTCAACCGCCCAACTGCAGAAATTTCTGATGCCTGAAGCTCGCAGGAGTTGCTCCCTGTATGGGCTACCACTTGTCGCATGCAACATTGCTGGCAAGGAAAGTGCAACACTCAGATCTTCTTTCAGAAGTTTATTTGGGACCTTTACAATCATTCTCTCTCCTCGGGAAAACCCCGCCCAATGACTAAATACTCTCAGGGCATCCAATCCCAATAAGCCACGTGGGCACAGCTTATAGGTCCACATACGCAACAGCAAACCATGATCCAGACTCAAGCCAAATAAGGAGTTTTTTATCAAAAGAGAGCACTCACCTGTGGGGGGTGGAGCCCGGAAATCAGTGCCATCTTTAGGGCGCAGCAGCAGGCAGCTCTCTACAACTAGGCATTGAAGCCTTCTAATAAAGCTTCTCAGAAGGCTGAGCTATTTCTAGGACAGATAGAATATAGAACTCAGCCTTAGAGCATTGTAGTTGTAGACTGAAGCTTCATCACATCCCCATACTGTTTTATATATCAAAGTCAGGGTAACAAATATAGAACAGACAAACACTAATATTTAAATGAACCTGTCTCAGATCATTATGACATCTAGCCTGGGAAAATATGTATTTCTTGTCATCTCAGTTTTCAAAGTATGGGCATGATTTATTGTTACTGATGATTCTATTATAATCTGTCATTTTCTTGGCCAACATGTTTGAAAGCTTCTCTGAGTCTTTGCCCTTAATCTGAATACCTCCAGATGAATTAAAAATTGATGATCTCTAGGCCATGAACTTTTTGCTCCTCAGTGCCAATATTAATATTTCACAGATTGAGAGTTCAAATTCATTTATCAGCAGATGTCTGATGATCTTGTCAGGAACCTGCACAGTGAAGCATAAGAAAATTGTAATGATGTATTCAGGGACTAATTAATGCTAAAGAAATGTCCTTAATATTTTAGTAAATAGAACTGTGAGAAACATTTTGGTGTTTGCAGGTAGTGATGGGTTAGCAATTATTGTTTTGCAGATAATGTAAAAATAATACATTATATGCCTGGCTCATTGATAAGATAATAAAGATCACAAGGCTAGGATTTCAGTATGATGGTAACTTCTTTCATGTGCCAGAATCATCCCCTGGAAGTGGATCCAGAGCTTTGCTGAGAGTTAAGTGATGATCAAGGCATCAGTGTTTTCAACTTTTTCAGGAGGGGAAAACCTACTAGTTACTATAGTCATATTAAGTTCCAAGCGATGTCTTTTACTTGTAAATTCTATGAATATTTGAGAAAAATATGACAAGGTAGATGTCTCATCCTTGTTTATCTAACACTTTTAAAGAAAAAGTGATTTCCCATCAATGGCTAAAGAAAAAATACACAATTCTATTAACAGATACAGAAAAATGACAAAATCCAATAGTTTAGGTTTAACCTCAGCAAACTAAGATCAAAGAGGAAGAAACTCCTATAAATTAAGGGTTTTAAGAAAAAGCTTTTAGCCAGCATCATATTTAATGGGAAGAAAATTGAAGCTTTCCTAGTAACCCTATGTTTTTTCACTCCTTTGAATATTGTGTTGGAAGTCCTAAGGAATACAATGAAACAAGAAAAGGAAATAAATACATAAAAGAGGAAAGGAAATAATAACTGCTTTCCTTCACAGAGGTTCTAATTATCAAAGTAGGCAATCTAAGAGAACTTACAGAATTCCTATAACTAAGAAATAATTATATCATGGTTGTAGAACTTAATTTTAGTATAAGAATTCAACCATTTCCCCATATATTGATAATATAAAAAATGGAATTTAACACTAAAACACACTGATTTTCATTGTAGCTCAATCAAATATAAGACATGGGAGAATTCAGTGTAAAACTCACTATATTGATGTATTCCAAGTTCATTCATAGGAAGACTTATTATTATAAACATATCAATTTTTCCTAATATTTCCTAATATAAAAAGCAGTCTCAAGCAAAATTTCATTGAGTATTTTTTGACAATTAAAATATTAAATTTAAAGTTGTTGAGGAAAGACCAAAACTCTAGAATAATGTGATAAAATATAATATATTGTATAAAAAGATGAAGGAGAACAAATTCAGAAAAGTAACAGTATCTAACTTCAAGACTTATAAAAGAAAATATGATATTCATGAAAAAGTTAGACAAATATATCAATGGAGAACAGAGAATCCATCACACACACAAACATGTATGCACACACATATGTATGTACTGACTTATGCATGCATGTGTGCATATACATCCAATTACTTTCTTATGAGCACTACAATAAGGCAAAGATAATCTTTTCAAAAACTACCACTTGAAAAGTTTGACATCTTTGTGTAAAGAAACAAATCTGGGTACTGACCTTATACTTTTAACAAAAATTAGTATAAAATGTATATAATAGAATTAAATATAAAATTCAATAAAATAATATGCAACATGATAATGCCAAACCTTGACAATGATTTAGAACAAAAATTAATTCCCCAGTGATATGCATGCAAAAATTATATAGCCATGTTAGAACACTTGGGCAGATACTTTTAAAATTAGCTCTTTCTGTTGTTTTGGCATCATGAAATAAAATTTAAAAATATATAAGTTACCATTTATGCATTTACCCAACCAAAGTGAAAATGACTTTTCACTGGAAAAAATTTACAAAAATGTTCTTTTGATATTTTTGTTTAAAGATGTAATTTTCTAAATAGTCAAGATATCTTTCAGTAGGTGAATGATAATGGGCTGTTACTGAGTACTAGAAAATGAGAAAAATAAAAAAATCAGGTAAGTCAAGAATCAATGGAAGAGTGGACAAAGAAATTATTGTAGTTTTATGCATAAAAGTTTTACTCAACCATAAAGATTGAAATTTTTGCCATTTGTAGCAAAAAAAGTTTGTAACTGGAAAGCATCATTTTACATGAAATGAGCCATTCTCATAAAGGCATCAAAATATGTGAGAACATTAGGGATATCACAAAGAAAGAAGAAAAGGAAATGGATGAGGATAAGAAGGATAAAAGGAGGAATATGATCAAAGTCCATTATATGTATGTATGAGCATGCAGCAATGAGACAATTTATTTGCATAATTAATATATGCTAATAAAAGAAAAATGAGCTATCAAGACTCAAAAAATGGACAAAACCTAAGTACACAAGAGTAATTGAAAGAACTCAATTTGATGAGTTATAAACTTTATGATTTTATAGAACTATGGAGAAAATATTAAAAAATGGTAGCCAGGGATTAGGTAGTATCAAGCTCTGAAGAATAATATTACCTGTGAATATTGGGGTAAGTAATTTTATGTATAATTCTATAATGGTAGACACATGTCATTATACATTTATGTAAATTCAAAGAATATAAACCCAGAATGAATTTCAAAGTGAATTATAGACTATTGCTGATATTCATCTATAGTAACAAGTAGTCAGACATCAATACTGCTGCAGACTGTAAGGGAGGGAATAGAGTATGAAAAGCTCAACACATTCTACTCTTTTTCGTTTACCTTAAAACTTTTATAAAATTAGTTATTTTTAAAAAGACTATAATGAAGCAAAGAAGGGAAATCAGGAAAGGAAAATTAAGAAAGCTACTCATGACTACATGCAAAGAGGCCTTTAGATGGGCACATTTTCCATGACCAGTTGAAAATGTTGCATTCAGAGCCCATATCTGAATGCAATTCTGTAATCTGTTCATCTGTCTACTGGCTAAATGGGGAGAAAATAAGTCTTAATTTGCAGGGTGTGAGTCTGCTAAGCTGTGTTTTGATTTCACAATATTAATAGGCATCTCTAAATTTATTATTTTCCAAAATTATATAAAATACATGTATAACTTTTCTAAAGGAAATATCCTTTGGCTTCATAAAAGTTCTCAAAGATTAAGATCTACATTGGATTTGCAATTTTAGAGATAACTCTAAGGCTGATGATAGGAAGAGATTGGAACTATCAGTAACCTATGTAAGTAATTGTCTGCATGCTGCAAATTGCTTAGGATATAATTAGCGAGAAAGCAGAGACAATTATTTCTTGGTGTGATGTAATTATAAACACAAAAATTGCTAATTGCATAAGACCTGTGAACACAGACATGAAAGTAGGACAGGCACTACTTGGGAAGAAGAAAGGGTAATGAACTGCATATATACACAGTATATTGTGTACAAATGTGAAATTGTCAGAAATTAAATAAAAATGAAAGAAATCAAGAGTGGAAAAGTACATTATTCTTTTTGTGGATGGGTGAACACATCTGAGGGTTTTTTGAAGGTAAAATATGTTTTCCAAAGACATAAATGGCTTTAATAAGTCTTTGAAAATGTTAGTTTAAGAATCACAGGCTAAATTTTATTTTTGAGCTTTTATTTTATGGGAAACATATTTAAAAGGCCTTTTATTTCAATTATATTAACTTTTCTTTGCATACATATACATGTGTAAAGGTTTATGTATATGAATACACATCTGTGGAGGGGAATGATCATCCTTGAGTGGTATTCTTCATGAGATATCTACCTTGATTTTTAAAACAGGGTTCCTCACTTTCTCTGAAAATCACCAATTAGGCTGGGCTGGTTTGCTAGTACATACCAGGCACCTGCCTCTTTCTGTATCTCTAGAGCTGGGATTAGGGGTGTTTGCCTGCTATTGGATACTGGTCTTGTACACTGCAAAGATTTGTCACTCACATTGGTTTAATGAAATCCTGATTGACCAGGAACCAGGCAAGAAGTATAAATGGAGCAAACAGACTACAAAGAAGAAAGGCAGAGTAGCAGATGCCAGCTAGACACAGAGGTGAACATAATAGATTGAGAACATGTACCAAGCTACATGGCTAAACATAAATAAAAATTATGGGTGAATTTAAGTGTAAGAGCTGGTTAGTAATAAGCTTGACCTACTGACTGAGCATTTATAAGTAATGCTAAGCCTCCCAGATAATTATTTAGGAAGCACCTGCTGGGTATTTGAGAGTTTCTTGTAGAACTACATATATTACCATGCACGATTTTTTAAATTTTTGTTGTTTTATTTATTTTTGAGATAATATAATTAATTACATCATTTACCAGTTTCCTTTCCTCTTCAAAGCTTCTTTCAAAATATCTTTTAGATATATAATGTCTGGTTTTGGTTTTAAGGATCAAACTCAGGATCTTATATGTATTCCACAAATACTTAACGGAATTATCTTACCAGATATTTTTATTAGCATATACTAAATATATACAATAGAATTTTATTATGACATTTTTGTACATTTATGTTGTATATTTTGAACATATTCACACTCTATTTAACTCCCTTATTTCCTTTTCTCTCCTATTAATCATCTTTCCTTTTTCAACTAGCCCCCTTCAACATGCATTTTTTTATTTGCTTTTTGTGTATGATACTCAATGTGTTTAATTAAGATTGCTTACTGGAGCTTGTGGTTTATTTATATCAGTATGGGCAACTTCCCAGTGGCTATGCCATTTAAGAAAATGTTTTGCTACTTTAGACACAGCTATCTACTTACAGAGTATCAGTAAGTAACAAAGTCTCTTGAGACCTGTTAATGTAATAACACTTAGCTGCATATAAATCCTCTGGAAGGGGTAGATGCATAATAAACCACTACCCAATCCATGGTAGTGTTGATGGGCTCAGTCTTATGTTGGCCTTGTGCAGGTTATCACACCTTCCATTGTTGATGCATAAACTTATTACAGGGTATTTAGGGATTTTAAAAAATAATTTAGAAATGGGTTCAGAAAAAACCTTGAGGAACATTGTATTATAATTTGACAGAAAAATAAGAAGGCAGTCAAACAATGAATCTCAATAGCTTTCTAGAATTAAAGAGATGGAGATAAAGAAAAAAGAAAGCCCATGCCCCTTTGCAATAAAACTTTGCAAGAAGTGATATGATAGAATGTAATAGGGGTAGTGAGGAGAGTGAAACTTCAGAGAATATGTGAAAAGTCCCAGAATTTCCAGAAAAAAAAATGCCCAGGCCTTGGTCGGTTTTTGAAAAAAAGATCTAAAAGAAGGACAAATTAAGATTTCAGTTAGCATTCAGAAAAATAAGCAGACCACCCACTGACAAAATAAGCATTTCTGATGGAAGCCCATGGTAGCACTAATCAATGTAAATAAACATAAAAATATTTAGAAGGCAATTTGACAGGAGCTTCCTGTCTTTTTAGCAAAAGAATAATAGCTTTCCCCACCTATATTTATGACCTCCAAGTCATATATTTACAGCTCTAGTGGTAAATTTCTCTCTCTGGAGCAGGCCTCAAGTCCAATAACAAAGTAATTGTGTACCTTCATAACAGTCTTGCCACTATTACATCATTGGGCACATTTTCCATGACCAGTTGAAAATGTTGCATTCAGAGTCCATATCTGAATGCAAAAAGGCCAAAATATTGCTGTTCTTTCTCAGGAGTCTGCATAAACCTTTTAGCATTATGTAGGCATGCTAGCAGAGAGATATTTTATGATTCAATTTCAACTTCACTTCAACATATTATTCTATGACTAAAGTATCTTCAGAAGTGAGGTTTTATAGTCTAATTCCAGTGAGCAACCAATAACTGTGACAATATGCTGTACTGATTGTTTTGGGATACTCAGGGAATTCTCTGACAATAGATTCTGTAATCTGTTCATCTGTCTTTAAACATCTAGGTTGATTCTAGTCCTTGGCTGCAACAAACATTTGAGAAAAGAAATTTCTTTGACATACTGATTTCTATTTCTTTTTACATATACCCTTTAATAGTATAGTTGAATAATACAGTTTTATAAGAAACTTCAAAATTCTTTTATTTTTCAACATTTATTTAGTTTTATAATTTTCCAAGTTTTGAAATACTTTTCATTTAGAGTTTCTTACAATATATTTTAATCACATCCATCCCTAAATCCCTGCTAGATCTGCCCACACCAATATCCATTTAACGTCTAGTTCTCTCTGTTCACTCCATTGAATCTAAATGAGATTTATGAGTACCCTATCAAAGGACATACTCTTTTTTATGATTTTTCTTTTTGTATTATGAATAAAGTCATTTTTTATACATGCATATCCTTATTCAAGTTCCCTTCCCCCTCCCAACCTTCCCAGTCACTCTCTCTCCTTCCCATCTCCATACCTCCTTCCCAGGAAGGGCAGGAAGTCCCAAGGTCCCTAGGTGGCTTACTTCAGCATCCACGCCAGACAGATCCACTTTCCTCACCCCAACGTCAAGACTGGGTCAGGTGTTCCTCTGGATGGAATTGGTTCCAAGGTGCCGGTCCAAGGTATTTCAGATCCCAAGCTGTTCAGTTGTGGTTTGCAGCTTGGACATGCTTTGCTTTTTGCTTTTTTGTTTAGAGTCCACTAATGAGTGAGTGCATCCCCTGCTTATCTTTCTGGGTTTGCATACCTCGCTCAGGAGCATATTCTCCAAATCTATCCATTTGCCTGCAGACTTTAGGATATTTTTTTTTCTTATTGCTGAGTAGTACTCTTAAAGAAAACTGACTCATCCTTTCCCGGCAACTATAAATTACCATTAGTTCCTGAGCTAGAGGCAGGATTTTATGATCACTCTCCAGTCCATGCTGCAATTGTGTCTGGATTTATTTTGTTAAGGTCTTGTGCATGCAGTTGCAACTGCTTTCTTGAAGTCATCTATCACGTCTGGCTCTTGCATAATCTTTGAACCGCCTCTTTCAGAAAGAAAACTCCTTAGCCTTTAGGAGAAGGGTGCTATATTTGTGTCCATTTGGTCTTGAGCACTCTTTAGTCTCTTATTCTATGCATTTTGACCAGTGGTGGAGGAACACATTTTTTTCCAAACAGTTATTCTATTGTTTTGCATTTATATCAATAATATAAAGGAAGTCATCTATCTGGATACTTATTAGAATTTGTTCTGTTTCTTGTTTATTTGTTTTGGGTTTTTTGGTAACTATTCTTATTTCTTTGGTATGCTATTTTCATTGAGGGTTTGATCTGTATTCCTCTATTTAAAATGTTGAGTAATTTCTTTGCAATTTTTGTGTGTGTTTGTATGTGTGTATGTGTGAATATATACAAGTGCAGAGGTCAGAGGACATCTTGTAGAGCTTATTTTCTCCTTCCACCATATGGGTTCTCAGGATCAAATCCATATTGTTAGGCCTGGTAGCATGTGACATTGCCTGCTGAGACTTCTTACTGATGAAAGTATTTTTTTTTTCATGTACTTACAGTGGTGTGTATCTTAGTTTTTTTTTTTTTAAGTCTGTATCATTGCCCATTTTTAAATAGTATTTTGTTGCTATGGATTTGAGTTTTAAATATTATGGGGTGTTACTTTAGAAATGAATAATTTGCAAGAGTTTTTGTCATTTTGATGTCTTCCTTGTTAACTGTTTCCTTTGCAATGCAACAGCTTTTCATTTGATATAATCTTACCTGCTAACTTTGCTTTTTAAAGTCTTTATGGGGGTCATATGAAAATTTTTTGTGAAGATCAAAGCCCTGAAGTGGTTCTTTGCCTTTTCCTTTTGAGTCATGTTTAAGTTTTGTATTAAGCTGACTTTTCATATAGATAGGCTAGAGATGGAGGTCTACATTTCTGTTCTGCATGTGAATGCCCAGATTTCTTAATATCATTGAAATAGCAAAATCATGAGACTATATGAAATGGCTTCAAGAAGGTGAATAGATAAAGGTGATATATCTATACACACAATTTATTAAGCTATAAAAACCAATAAAATGTGTCATTTGCAGGAAAATGAATATCTTGCTAAGAGACTAAACCAGATTTCTCTATTACCAGGCAAATATATGGGAAACAACTTAGGAAGAGAAAAGATCAGCAAGATGAATTTGAGCAAATTATCAATCTATGACAATGCTATGGTGAATCACCTTATTGCATGTAATAAATAAATATTAACAAAATATAAACTAAGAACATACAATTAGTTTTTAAGTAAAAATAACTTCTTTTTGCATTGAATGTTTCTGCTGCATTTTATTAAAACCAGTTGCCTATAAATACACAGATTTATTTCTAGTCTCTCAATTATTTCCCATTGGCCTATATGTCTGTTTTTATGCTATCGGCTCACTTTTGGAGTTACTATAGCTGTGTAGTTAATTTTAAACTAAGGTATTTGTCTGTCCATCTGTGTTTGTTTTTTGTGGGGCTCTTCTAGCCACTTAGCATCTTTAGTGTTTCTATAGATATTATAAGGCTATGTCTGACCTTGTAAAATTTAATTTGTATTTTTATAGGAATTTCTTGAGTCTGTACATCCCTTTAGGTAGTATATTAATTCTTCAATCCATGAACGTGAGTAATCTGTTTATTATTTGTGACTCATCTTCTATTTCTCTATTTTGATGAGTGTAATTTACATTGTGAATACCATTTACTTCTTCAATATATTACTCAGGGTTCCCTAGAATAACAGAATTTATAGAATGAATATGCATAGAGAATGAATGTATGTGTGTGTTTCAGTAGAACGACTTACAAGCTATGGTCTAACTAGTCTAACAAAGACTGCTTACCAGTGGAAAGTCCAAGAATCTAATAATTGCTCAGTCTATAAGGGTGGACATCTCAGATGATCTTTAGTATATACCAGATTCTGAATTAGTAGGCTCTAATGGCAATGAAGGGATGGTCTTGCCATTGAGAATGAGAACAAGCAGGCAAAGAAAGAAAGCCAAATTCCTTTTTTTATGTCCTTAAATAGGCTACCACAAGAAAGTATGGCCCAGATAAAAGATGGATCATACCATCCTAAAGAATCTGAGCTAAAGATGAGTTTTTCCATCTCAAAGTTACAGGTTAGAAGTGGGTCTTACAACTTCAAATGAATAAATTAAGAAAAAGCTCCCTCCCAAGAGTGCCCAGAAATTGGTGTTTTCCAGATGTAGTCACACTGCCAACTAAGTGAATGTATTACTAGGTACTTTTGCAACTATTGTGAAAGGGACTGATTTCTTAGCTATTTTGCTATTGACTTTAAAAAGTGACTGCATTTGGTAAACTGCTTTTGTATTATAAATCTTTATAGAATTTATCAATTTTACATACTTTTGTATCAAATCTTTAGGCTTATACATATACATACATTAAAAAATATGACTACATATAAATTCATAACATCTGAAAATGTACAATTTCATGTACTCACATTCTTTTGAATATTTTTTCTCTTACCTTATTGGTCTGGATAACATTTTCAATACTAAATTTTAGTTAATGTACTAGAATAGTACACATATAACTAATTTATGAGGAAAGATTTCTAAACTGAGACAATATTAAATTTTCCAGCATGTTTTCTCTGTGTTAGTTTGGATAATTGTGTATTTTTTCTTCATTCTGTTGGTATACTATGGTACATTTGTTGATTTGCATACAATGGTTTGAACTTTGATCTTTGGGTTAAAGTATAATTATTTTGAGGCATATTTATTTTTATGCACAATTGTATTTAATTTGAGAAATTTTTATAACCGATTTTAAAATGTCTGCTTATTTATTTTAAATGTATGCTTTCAGTATATATATTTGCAACACATATGTGCAATTGCCCACAAAAGCCATAATGCTGCATCAAATCCTGTTAAAATGCTTTTATATGTATATAAGAATAGTTTGGTGTTCTGGGACCAGGATCTTTCTGTGTTGCTTGACCCCAGACACGTCTTAGCAGACAAGAGTAGGGTTGGCTGTGAGGGGCTCCTCCATCCACTCCTAAATGAGGGGACCTTGCACTGCAGCCCTGCCTCCAACTGCATCAGCAGAGAAGGACTGAGGAATTTGAAATTCAGACTCAGACTCCACCCAAAGATGAGGTGAGATGAGGTCAACAGGCTCCTGTACCTGATTCCCTGCCCAGGAAAGTTGAGTTCCGGGACCAGGATCTTTCTGTGGTGCTTGACCACAGACACTCCTTAGCAGAAAAAACTAGAGGTTGGGTGTGAGGGGCTCCTCCAGCCACACCTAAAAGAGGTGACATTGCACAGCCAGCCCCACCTCCAGGGCAAACTGAATGATCAGAGAAGGACTGAGGACTTGAAATTCAGACTCCTGCCCAGAGCAGAGTCAGAGATCGAGCAGACCCCTTGCTCAGAGGAGACAAGAGACACACAAGCCCTCTTGCCACAGCTGAGTAGGAGCCACCTAATCGTGAACCATGAAACCAGGGGCAGATGCCAGTGCAAAAATACATATAATAATAGAAAGAACAAAAAGCCAACTCCAGAAGAAAGTGGTGGTTCTACAACTACAAGACTTGAACAGAGCAAAGAAGAGGAAGCAGAAGGAAGCAACACTAAAAACACCTTTATGAAGGTAATTGAAGCCTTCAAAGAAGGTATAAAAAATTCTCTTAAAGAAATAGAAGAAAATGCAAACAAAAAATAGGAAGACATGAACAAATCCTTGAAAGAAAACCAAGAAAAAGTAAACTAAAAAATGAAAGAAACATTCCAGGAACTAAAAACTGAAGTAGAAGCAATAAAAAAGGTACAAAATGAGGCAAAGATGGAAATAGAAAACCTGAAGAAAAGAGCTAGAGCTACAGATACAAGCATAACCAACAGAATCCAAGAGATGGAAGAGAGAATCTCTGGAGTGGAAGACTCAGTAGCTGAAATAGATATATCAGTCATAGCAAACACTAAAACACAAAATATTCAGGAAATCTAGAACTCCATGAAAAGACCTAACCTGAGAATAATAGGAATAGAAGAGGGAGAAGAATACAAGCTCAAAGGCACAGATAATGTATTCAATAATATTGTAGATGAAACATTCCTAAATTGAAGAAGGAAATTCCTATAAAGATACAAGAAGCTTACATAACACCAAATAGATATGACCCCCCCAACAAGTCAGGATGTCACATAATAATCAAGCCACAAAACATGCAGAACAAAGAAAAAATTTTAAGAGCTGCAAAATAAAAGGACCAATTTACTTATAAATGCAGACCCATCAGAATAACACCTGAGTATTCATTGGAAATGATAGGAGCTAGAAGGGCTTGATCAGAAGTTATACATTCACTAAAAGAGTATGGCTGCCAGCCTAGAATACTATACCCAGCAAAATTATTTATCACCATAACTGGAGTAAACAAGATATTTCATGACAAAGTCAGACTGAAACAATACCTATCTAACAATCGAGCACTACAGAAAGCATTAGAGGGAAAATTCCAACCTAAGCATCCCAGATACACCCATGAAACCACAAACAATAATCCCAGAGAAGAATAGCCCAGAAAAAGAAAATACTTAGAAGCTACTACCAAAAATAGCAGGAAACATCAATCAGTGATCACTAATATCCCTTAATATCAATGGGCTCAACTAAGCTATAAAAAGACACACACTAACAAGATGGGTACAACAACAGAAGCCATCCTTCTGTTGCCTACAAGAAACACATCTCAACCACAAGGACAAACACAGGCTCAGAGTAAAGTTGGGAAAAGATTTTCCAGTCAAATGGTCCTAATAAACAAGCTAGGATTGCCATCCTAATACTAATAAAGTAGACTTTAAGCTAAAAGCAATTAAAAGGGACCAAGTTGGTCATTACTTGTTCATAACAGGAAAAATTTGTCAAGAGGAGATTTCAATCCTGAATATTTATGCCCCTAATGTAATGGCACCTACCTATGTAAAGGAAACCCTGCTAAAGCTCAAATTCCATATCAATTCTCCCACTCTAATAGTGTGAGACTTCAATACCCCACTTTCAACCCTGGATAGATCAACCAGACAGAGACTCAACAGAGAAATAAGGAGTTTAAAAGAGGTTAATGTGCAAATGGATTTAAAAGATATTTACTGAAGCTTCCACCCAAATGCAAAGGACTATACATATTTCTCAGCTTCTCATGGAACTTTCTCTAAAATTGACCACATAGTTAGTCATGAGGCAAATATCAATAGATACAAAAAATGGGAATAACTCCTTGTATCATATCAGACAACCATGCAAAAATGTTAGAATTTAGCAACAACAAAAAACACAGAAAGCCAACAAACTTATGGAAACTGAACATGTCTATATTGAATCACCTCTGGGTCAAGGAAGAAGTTAAGAAAAACATCAAAGACTTCCTAGATTTATTAAAAATGAATCCACAACATACACAAATATATAAGATACAATGAAAGCAGTCTTAAGAGGAAAATTTATAGTACTAGATGCTTATATAAAAAACCAAGAGAAACATCACACAAACAATTCAGCTGAAGGCTTTACACAATTAGAAAAAAAAACTCACCTAGAAGGAGTTATGGCAGGAAGTAAACCAACTTGTAGCTAAAATCAATATAATAAAAAAAGAGAACAAAGAATCAATGAATCAAAAGTTTGGTTCTTTCAGAAAGCCAAAAAGATAAACAAATCCTTATTCAAACTTACCAGAAGGCAGAGAGATAGTATTCAAACTCACAGAATCAGAAATGAAAAGAGAGATATTATAACAGACACACAGGCAATCCAGAAAATTTTTAAGCCATACTTTGAAAATCTATACTCTATTAAATGGGACCTAAAAGAAATGGACATCTTTCTGAACAAGTACAAATTGCCAAAATTAAATCAATAACAGATTAAACTTAAACAGACCTATAACACCAAAAGAAATTGAAGCTATTATTAAAAGTCACCTAAATAAAAAAAAGCCCAAGACTAGATTTTTTCACAGCAGAATTATACCAGACTTTCAAAGAAAAACTAATACTAATACTCAAAAAATTGTTCCATAAAGAAAAAACTTAAGAAACTCTTTTTATAAGGTCACAATAACCCTGATACCCAAGCGACTAAAAGATGTAAATAAGAAAGAGAATACAGAACAATTTCTCTCATGAACATTTGTTGTAGAAGGTTTTCTGCGCCTGGTTGGGCCCAGAACTTTGGACCTGACCCGCGGTGGCTTTCATCCCCAAAGAAATTAATCAGACACTCATATACTTCATACTGTTTGGCCCATGTCTCATGCATATTACTAGCTAACTCTTTCATCATAATTCAACCCATTTCCATTAATCTGTCTGCCACATGGCCCAGCCTACGGCTCAACTGTATCTCTTACATGATTCATCTTTGGGAATCAGATGGAGACTGCCTAACTCCACCCTCCTTCAACCTGTCTGTCCTCTGATTCTCCACCCACTTCTACAGTGCTGTACATAGGCCAAACCAGTTACTTTATTTACATCATACAGACAGCATTTCCACCACATTTCCTCTTTTCTTTCTTATCAAAAAGGAAGTTTTCAATTTCCATATAGCAAAATTACAACAGAACAGCTATCTAGCAAAAATTACAATCACAATATCCAGTCTATTTGCATTCCCAAAATTAAAGAGAATATTCCATTATCTCCCTTATCATTGTGAGTCTAAAGTTTCATATCTAATATACCTCTTAAACTAAATAGAACTATACTTATAATTATTAAACATTCAACCACATCAAGGACCACAGAAGGATATATTATTATGCAAATAAACAGGAAGTGCAAGCAACTTCCAAAGTCTAGAAAATGACAGAGATGACACATGTCTGCCTGGACAGT
Source organism: Sigmodon hispidus (assembly GCA_004025045.1). Lineage (NCBI taxonomy): Eukaryota > Metazoa > Chordata > Mammalia > Rodentia > Cricetidae > Sigmodon > Sigmodon hispidus. Next base: position 80,579 of record PVIH01005652.1, read on the forward strand.
CACTCAAAGTTCCTTTGTAATGTTGGGGCACCATCTTCAGCCTTTATGGCCCAAAGTCTCTGGCATGCCTTTCATGATGCAGGAAATCTGACACAGTCCATGAGTTGCTTCTCCTTGTGCCCAGAAAGATGCTTGGCAATTTTTTCTGCAAAGCAGGAACTCAAAGGACCATCTTGACTTGTTCTGCCAAAGTTCAGAGGCCACTTTTCTATGGAACCTGCATATCCAGTTTATACAGCATACTATCAAGCAGTCAATACCAGAACAGTTTCTTGTCCAGTGGCTAACTGTTGCCACAAAGTAAATTCCACGTGAAAATTTTTCAATGCCCATCATTTTCCTGAAATACATTGGTGCTGCCAGGAGCAAACCTGTCTCACTGTCCAGAAAAGTCTAAGTTCTTAAAATATTTTAAATGCCATATTCTGCATGTCTTTGAAGTGTTTGAAGACTACCTATCTAATTGAAATATATCTTTGTATACCTACAAAAAACTAACTAATGTGACTATAAGTTTGGTTATCGTAGATGACTATTAATCTGCATTTCTCAATTGCACATTACAATTTTACATGAGTTACATCAGCATCATATCTTAATCAAGAGTAGAAAAATACATAAAGCATAACAAAATTGACTTTAAGTTTATATATTTTCTAATCATTTCTATATCATATCCTTCCCTGTCCTTTTTTTTTTTTTGAAAGAGATTGACTATGACCATTAACCATTTATAATGAAAATAAACATTAGTAAGTAATATTTTGGGGAAATTGGATGTAGATTTCTTTCTTTTAGTACTTCCTGTAGTCAAAGGATGTTGTTGATCTCATGGGGTCTTGAAGTTGGATCATCTCAACTGACATCTTGGAAGCTGTGAATGTTCAGGTGGCTTTGGCAAATGGAACCACATTTGCCTGCAGCCAATCTACAGGTTTTGGTCTTCTGTGGAGATAAAAACAAAAACTCTTATCCCAAGCAACATATTCTTATAAACAGATTTCAAAGTCAAGATATCTTTAAAGTATTTGTATTTGTTTAACTTAGCAGCCTTAGTAATCAATTGTCTTTCTGCAGTTAGCTCATTACAAGTTAAAAATTAAAAGAAAGCACAATAACTATAATCCAGACTCTTTATCTGCCATTTTCATGTGTCCATTTTATCTTTATTTTCTATTTCTCTTTCTTAAAGGGCTTTCTTTACCTTTTTTTTCTCCCTGAAGCCTATGTGTATTTTACATACATTGTAGCCTGTTTAGAGGTTTTGTGAGTCTAAATCTTTTTTATTGAGAATTTTTAATCATCTTCCAATCCAAAGAGCTTTTAAAATGTCAGTATCACTTTAATTGCTGACTCTGCCACTTTTGGCAGCTTTAAATATGGTGGAGGAGCTTGCTGCATCTCTGTTGCTGCTGGCAACCAGAGAAGACTCAGGAAATGCTGCTACCAGAAAAACTACCAGACTATGTTTCCTTTCTGTTCAATATAAGCAGAAACCTTAAATCAGCAAACTTATGTCAAGCCTTCCGTTAAGCCTATGAGTTTTTTTTGTTTTGTTTTGGGTTTTTTTTTTTTTCCTTCTTTAGTTTAAGTTGTATGCCGTGAACGTGCCATTTTTAAATTCCCGCCTGAACACCGTGCTGTCTCTGTACCATAAATCAATTCAGATATGCAATTCAGAAAGCCACTTTGCCTCTGTTTCAGTGATCTAGAATGCTTTTTAAGCTTTTTAAACTTTTTCAGGATTTATGAGAGTATTCCGTCCACCTAGGGATGCCATCTGTTGTAAAAGGTTTTTCCCAGGCCCTTTTGGGCCTGGAGGTTTGGGACCATCTGTTGTAAAATGTTTCCAGGGCCCATTTTAGGCCCAGAGGTTTGTACCTGGTCCGAGGAGGCTTTTGTTCCACATAGAAATGAATCAGACACCTTTATTAACTTCATACTCTTTGGTCCATATCTCATGCACATTACTAGCTAGCTTTTTTATCTTAAATCAACCCATTTCTTGTAATCTACTAATCTACACACCTCGTGGCCCATCCCGTGGCTCACCTGTATTTTGTACATGTCTATTCTTCTCAGGGATTGGATGGTGACTGCCTAACTCCACATTCTTTCTACCTGTCTGTCCTCTGATTCTCCAAGTACTTCTATGGTGCTGTGCAAAGGCCAAACCAGTTACTTTATTTACATCACACAGAGAGCATTTCCACCACAAACATTGATGCATAAACACTCAACAAAATTCTGGGAAACAAGTTGCAACAACATATAAAAGTCATTTACCATGATCTAGTAGGCGTCATCCAAGAAATGCAGGGATGGTTCAACATATGTAAAACTGTAAATGTCATCCATTATATACACAAATTGAAGGAAAAAAACACATCATCATCTCATTAGATGCTGAAAAATCCTTTGAAAAAATCCAACATTCCTTTTATAAAAAAAGTCTTGGAGAGATCAGGAATACAGGGAAAATAACCAAATATGATAAAGGAGATTAACAAGAAATCAACAGCCAACATCAAACTTAATGGAGAATGATGAAAGCAATCGCACTAAAAGCAGGAACTAGACAAGGCTGTCCCCTCTTCCTTTATCTATTCAATATTGTTCTTGATGTTTTAGCTAAAGCAGTAAAAGAACAAAAGGAAATTAAGGGGATATAAATTGCAAAAGAAGTGAAACTATTTCTATTTGCAGATGATATGATTGTATACATAAGTGACAAGCAAAATTCTATCAAGGAACTTCTATAGCTGATAAACACCTGCAGCAATGTAGCATGATACAAGATGAACTAAAAAAATCAGTATCCCTACTATACACTAAAGATAAATGGGCTGAAAAAGAAATAAGGGAAACATCATCCTTTATAATAGCTGCAAATAGCTTTAAGTACTTCAGTGTAACTAGAACCTAAGAAGTAACAGATTTATTTGAGAAAATCTTTAAATTACTGATGAAAGAAATTGAAGAGGATATCAGAAAATGGAAAGATCTCTCATGTTCCTGCATAGATAAGATCAACACAGTAAAAATGGCCGTCTTACCAAAAGCAATCTGCAAATTCAATGCAATCTCCATCAAAATTCCAAAATAATATTTTACAGACTTTGAAAGGAGGGATTTGGAGAATATTCTCCTGAGCAAGGTATCACAAAACCAGAAGATAAGCAGGGGATGTACTCACTCTTTATTGAACTCTACATATAAAAGCAAAAAAGCATGTCATGTTAAAGCTACAAACTACAAACACTGAACAGCTTGGGATCTGAAATTCCTTGGACCAGCACCTTGGCTCCCATTGCCTCCAAAGGAACAAATGACCCAGTGTTGATGTTTGGGTGAAGAAAGCAGGTCTGCTAGGAGTGGATGCTGAACTAAGTCTCATTGTGACCTTGGGACCTCCTGACCTTGCTAGGGAGGAAATAAAGAGTTGTGGGGAAGGAAGAGAATGACTGGAAGGGGAGGGAGGGGGGAGGGAGCTTGAACAAGGGTATACATGGATAAGAAAATATGACTTTATTCATAATAAAAAATAAAATACTTCAAAAGTGAAAAAAAAGAACAATACTCAATTTCATTTGGATAAACAGGAATGCCAAAAGTATTCTGATCAATAACAGACCCTCAGAGAGCATGACTATCCCTGAATTCAAGTTATACTATAGACCCATAGAGCTACAGTAATAAAAACAGCCTAGTACTGGCATAAAAACAGACTTGTGGATCTGGATCAATGGAATTGAATTGAAGACCCTGACATTAACTCACACACCTATGAACACCTGATTTTTGACAAAGAGGTCAAAAATATTCAATGGAAAAAAGATAGTATTAATAACAAAGATTGTTGCCATAACTGGATGGCAGTGTGTAGAAAAATGCAAATAGATCCAAGATTATCACCATGTACATAACTCACATCCAAGTGGACCAAAGATTTCAACATAAACCCAGCTACACTGAACTTGATAGAAAAGGAAGTGGAAAATACCCACCAACACATTGGTTCAGGTGACTACTTCCTAAATATAACACCAGTAGCACAGATACTAAGAACAACAATCAATAAATGGGACAACCTGAAACTCAGAAGCTTCTGTACAGACACAGAAGATAAGAACATAGTCAATAAGACAAAGCACAGGCCTACATGACAGGAAAAGATTTTCACCAACCCAAAAAGTGACAGAGGACTGATCTCTAAAATATATAGAGAATTCAAAAACCTAGAGTCCAAACCCTGAAGAACACAATTAAAAATGGGGTTTAGAACTAAAAAAGGAATTCTCAGCAGAAGAATTACAAATGGGTGAAAGGGACCTGAAAATATGCCCAACATCTTCAGCTATCAGAGAGATGCAAATCAAATTAAATTTGAGATAGCACCTTATACTTTTCAGAATGCCTAAGACCAAAAAAACAGATGATAGCCTATGCTGGAGAGGTTACAGAGCAAGGGGAATACTCCTGCATTGCACATGAGAGTGTAATCTTGTTTAGCCACTCTGGAATACAGTATGGCAATTCCTCAGAAAACTGGGAATCAATCTTCCCAAAGATCCAGCCATACCACTACTCCTCATATACCCTAAAGATGCACATTCACCCCCCCAAATATGTTCACAGCAACATTATTTGTAACAGCAAGAACCTGGAATTAACCTAAATGCCCCTCTACTGAAGAATGGATTAACAAACTGTGGTGCATTTACACAATGAAGTACTACTCAGTAGTAAGAAAAAATGTTCATCTAAAATTTGCAGGCATATGGATTTGGAGAATATCCTTCTGAGTGAGGTCTCACAAACCCAGAAAGATAAGCAGGGTATGTTCTTACTCATCACTGGACTTCAAGCAGAAGCACTCTTATTTCACTGAAAGAGGGTGGTTGAACAAAATGATTTATAACACACACACACACATACACACACAAACACACACACACACAAGAATCCTTCTGGTAAGAGTGTAGAAAGATTGATTAGCAGGAATTTGTGGTGACCATAGTGTATCCATGTATATTACCTGTGACCTAGTTGCTTTCTTCATCTGTAGCTGAGCTTAACCTGGGTTGAGATGCTTCTGATTTTTATTTTGTTTCATGTATTTTACAGAAAAGAGAAACAGAGAACAGCTATTTTCATTATTTAATATGATTACATAAAAACAAAGTAAATACAACTCTTTTAAATTTGAAGCTGTGTTTATCAAGTTTCTCCCTTTAAAATATTCTAGAGACTGTATCTTTTTAAAGAAATTTCAATACAAATGTGTCTTGCATATAGTAATAGGTGATGATAAATAACTAGTTAAAAAAAGCATACAGGGCTCAGTTTGCAAATTTCTCATTTTAATTTGCAGATATGTACATTTTTATAGTCTCATGGAGACTTCCTAAGAGTAACAGACATTTAGATAGTTTAATAAATTCTTACCACCTCCCACTGGATGCAATATTTTTTGCAAGCCACAGGTGGTCACGTGTGAAGATATAAGACAATTTCCTTTATTGTTTCTCTTAAAATATTTCTTCTAGTTTCATTTCTGTAGTTACGACAAATAAGCCCTCTCATAGGCAATAAGAATCATAACAACACTATACAGACATTTGTATAGACAAATTTGATCTAACTAACATTTTAGTTGAAATTATTTTTTTTATAATCTTAAGTTCTGTAAAGTTGACAGTTAATGATAACCAAAAAGACCCAATTTTGCATTTTTTTTTAGAAATGGTGCACATATATTCAATTTAAAAATGCAATTAAGGGGGCTGGAGAGATGGCTCAGCGGTTAAGAGCACGGTCTGCTCTTCCAGAGGACCAGGGTTCGATTCCCAGCACCCACATGGCAGCTAACAACTGTCTGTAGTTCCAGTTCCAGGCAAACACCAAGGCAAATAAATAAATAAAGTTTTTTAAAAAAATAAAAAATAAATAAATAAAAATAAAAATGCAATTAAAATATATTGGTGATAAAAGAAAGTAATAGTGCCATAAGTTACTTGATCATTAGAGTGGATTTATTTTAAAAGTAAAATCAAAACAAGCATGTAAAAAAATGGGGTTCAGAACTAAAAAGGAAATTCTCAGCACAAAAATTACAAATAGTAGAAAGGCACTTGAAAAAGTGTTCAACGTCTTTAACCATCAGAGAAATGCAACTCAAAACAACTTTGAGATACTACCTGACACCTGTCAGATTGACTAAGATAAAAGGCTCAGATGACAGCCTATGGTGGAGAGGTTGCAAAGCAAGGGGAACACTCCTGCATTGTTGGTGGGAGTGTAAGCTTGTTTAGCCACTCTGGAATGCAGTATGGCAGTTTCTCAGAAAACTGGGAATCAATCTCTCCAAGGACCCAGAAATACCACTATTGAGCATATACCCTAAAGACATACATTCACACTGCAAAGGCATTAGCTCATCTATGTTCAAGCAGCATTATTCATAATAGCAAGAACCTGGAAACAACCTAGATGCCCCTCAACTGAAGAATGGATTAACAAACTGTGGTACATCTACACAATGGAGTACTACTCAGCAGTAAGAAAAAATGATATCTTAAATTTAGCAGGCAAATGGATGGATTCGGAGAATATCCTCCTGAGTGAGATATCACAAAACAAGAAAGATAAGCAGGGGATGTACTCACTCATTAGTGGACTCTAAACAAAAAAACAAAACAAAACAAAACATGTCTAAGCTGCACACCAGAAACACTAAACAGCTTTGAATTTGAAACACCTTGGACATGCATCTTGGAGCCCATTCCCTCCAGAAGAACACTTGATCCAGTCTGGATATTGGTGTGAGAATAGCGAATCTGCCTGTAGTGGATGCTGAACTAAGCCACCTTGGGATCTTGGGAACTCCTGCCCTTGCTGGGGAGAAGATAAACTGATGGGGAGAAGAGAGAGTGACTGGAAGGTGTGGGAGGGGAAGGGAGTTTAAACAAGGGGTTACATGGATAAAAAAATGAGAATTTATTCATAATAAAAAAGAACAATACTCAACTTTGTAAGGAAAAAAACAAAACCAAAAACCCAGGATTGCCTAAACAACCATGTTTGCCTTAGGATAGAATAGACAGGTTCAAAATAACTTAAATCACTATCACATGACCTTCTAATATTTAATATTATTGGTATAAAGCCTTATGTAAATCTGGCTTTTGTTCTCATATATCCTATTTATGACAGCATTTAATATTTTTTAATCTTCAGAGTATGAACATTGCATCATCGTGGTGGTGGTGGTGCTGTGTGTTACATTCTTTTTCATGTTGAGAAAGTATTAGAACTGAAGTGTCATGTGTTTCTTTGAGTCTGGAAAATTGTCTATTATCATTTTTTAATTGTTTTTCCCCATTCATTATATTTCTCATGTCCTCTTCTGGAAATTTTTGGAGGAAGTTCCACAATTAATTATCCAACATTAATTCTGGTTTCTCTGTAGTTACTTGTACCTATTGCTCATAATCTTTAAGTGGTTTCCAAAGTATTAAATTTTAGTTTAATCTTTTTTTTATTTTCTAGGAAATATATAGCATTCTGCTATACTTGCAGTAATATTCATTTGTTTTTAGCAGCACTAATTTGTGTTTTTTACTTCCCTTTAAAACATATTTTTTGTGTTTTTAATATTGTGGAGAAAGATATGAATATATCTTTATTTAATTCACATGTTTAAAAGTCCAAGATATAAACATATTCATTAACCTAGGATTTCACATATTGGAAGAATCAATATTGCTTCCTTCACCTACATATTTTGTCCCATTAAAAGGTTGCCAATAACTCCATGGGGCTCTCATCCCCTTGTATTAAAATGCATCATTAAGAAGCAAGCCTGTGGGACATGCCTTGAGGCTCTTCTTCAAGTGTTGTCATCATTTTAGAAAACATGTCTATGTGCTTTCCTTGTGTTATTTCTCTCATATAAACTATATATTATTGACAACAGGTAATGCACTAGGGACTCCCATCTCTACCAATGAAGTTTTATTGGACTTGGCATCTAGATATGCAATCATTTTAAGGATTTTCCCAAGTTTTACAAAACTTTCTGCAAAATTTTTTGAAGAGTTTTCTTAGAATCACCTATGTACTCTTTTCCATCTTTATTACTTTTCTGTTATGGTTCTACCATTCTCCTTATCAATTTATCAAGGACCTCCTATCTTGATCCAGGACTCTTCATATCCTTTTGTCTTACAGTATAGTATATCATTTATACTGTATTGTGATCATTGTGGGGTTATTAGGCATATTACAAATGAGAAACATATACATAAATAAAGGTCATAGAAGTTATCAAGCTACTATCCACACATTTTCATAAATTTACTCATGCAAAAGTTAAAATTCTGAAAGAAATTGATGATATGTTGTTATGCAGGAAATTTAGAGATTTGTATTCTATACTAAAAGAGCTCCAAAAATAAATATATAGTGTCTGGATAGTTGGGGAAGTTCATCCTATATATGTCGGACTCATAATTGGAAACAAGAGGTAGGGTATAAGCCATATTCCTCCAGTAACCATATTTTTTTGCATTATTGCTCTCTCCTGTGTGCCCTAGCCATACTATGTTGGCTAATGAAGAATAAGGAAAATAACCTGTTGCTCAAGGAAAATGTACTAATTAACCTCTCATTCTTAGTTTTTCCAATTATTATGTGTACAATACAATTATATTTTAACTAGAGGCATCCTGTGGGTACAATCTGAAAGCCAGGCATGTATGTGAATTCTTTCATCAATAATGGTTAAGAGTACTTCATTATCTACCAGTAAAAAGCAAGAGACACTTAGTGCTTACTTGGTCATTCTATGTGTTTATTGTGTGCAATCCTTCATTTCTACTATAAGCTACTATAATGTTCATTGCAGGTGAGGAAACTGAATCTCAGAGTGATTAAGTCATTGAACTTCCAAAGCTAGTGACAGCAGAGCTAAAACTGAAATCCAGGCAGATGGATTCACTACTAAGCCTTGATGGCACACTGCCTCTTTGTTGTTTTGGTCTTGCTCTACATCAATTTTTCACATTTCCTGAAGTCTTTGTCTGGAGCATTTTCAGTTGATTCCATATCTTTGGAGACATGACTTATATGTGCTTAATCTGGTATTTTATTAGCCTATCCCATGAAATCAAGACACTAGTCAGATCCAGACCAACACAGTCTGGTCCAGTGTAGTGTTTACTGCAATAAAGATGTCTTCAAAAAAATGTTGTATTGATTCTGTTGTAAATTCTCTTCATGAAATCTGTAATGATTAGAAACAATTTCTGAACTTAATATTATTAGTAAGGAAATAGTCATTTAACCAATGCTATACTATTATTTAGAAAAGATATGACTACCTTTATCCATTGATTTATGGAGCATAATTTATGTATAAACTATTATTTAACACTGTCACACATCTCATGAAGTGAGCAGGGCTAATTCACAAATGATGTAGCAGTTTGCTCCTTCCCCAGAGGGACCTTCTCTTTTCTGCCTAACAGATACAGTATATTAAACATAGCAGCCAAGCTCTTGTACATGCAGTTTTCGCTGTGGTCCTTCAGATTGCATTCAAGTTTTTAGTTGCATTTGTAATAAGTGACCTATTAAATTAATCAATGAATTAATGAAGTTCTTAGAATAAAAACATGCACTTTGGCTCCATCTTGCCACATTTAGGAAAAGTACACAAGTATGTGGGAAATTTTGATTTTCTTTTCTGTTTGCTTATTTTTCATCAATTCATTTCTCTATATCTTCTGTATAACTTCTATTTTCATATTTCTCATATTGAGAATAACAATAATATATGTTCTAGGATTGATGAATAATTACACAGATAAGTCATCTGGTCTTATGAAGGACAAATGTGTGTGTGTGTGTGTGTGTGTGTGTTGAATAAGGATGAATCCCTGTAAATAAAGCCACCATTTTTCACTTACTACTGGATGGAAAAACAACAAACTTTATGCTTTAATGATCTGGAAATGACTATCACAATGTATCACTCATATTTATAGATTGGAAACTCGGGAGGAAAAAGTCCCTTGCCTGGAGAAGTTTAAAATAGATTGTAACCAAAAGTGTATGTTTAAGGGAATTTTTTGCCCCATTGAGACTTAAATAAACTGGAAAAAACCCTGTCCTTCACTTAGATGGATTGCATCTAGGTTTTCTCTTTAGGAAGGAAGAAAGAAAGAAAGAAAGAAAGAAAGAAAGAAAGAAAGAAAGAAAGAAAGAAAAGAAAAGAAATTAGAGACCTTCACCCAAAATATCAAGGTCTTTAATATTGAATGCTTTGTAGTTGTGATCAGATTTCCCTACTTGTGAAAAAAGATTGAATTGGAAACTAGCTTCAATTGATTTTCTACCCCATCCACCTCCCACCCGCAACCTGGAACTGAACCTAAGCAATGTTGTTGAAGTTTCAAATCTTAGGTACAACTAAACTATTATAACTCCTCTCAGCCAAAGAAAAGAGAGTACTCCCAACAATTTTTTTAAAAAACATAGAGCTTGATTAAATCATCTTGAACTTCAATTTGCAGCATTATATGTAGATAAAGTATCCTGTCAGTTTTAATCCAAAATTTTCTGATTGAATTCAGTGGTTGCATGGTTTTCTTCTGTATTTATCTAAATAAAAAGAATTCCCATTTTGAAACAAGGAAAGAATTTTACTTAACAACATAGGTGAAGGGTAAATTGACTTTCAATGGAATCTATGTACTCCTTTTTGTTTGTTTGTTTGTGTGTGTGTGTATGAGAGATTGAGAGAGAGAGAAAGAGACAGAGGTTACTATAGAAAATGTGTTCAGAAGAGAAACAGTGTGTAAAACACCTACAATAGAGTTAAAATTGACAACAGAATAACTTGTCATTTAGCCTTTATTTTCAGCAGAAACTAATTATGTAGTTGAGGGCTACTTTTTCCTTACATGTTTACTATGAAAACTCTGTATTTTAAAGCCTTCCCAAACAAGACAAAATATTTCATTTATTTAGTGCTCAATTGCCATAGCAAAAACCACTTTGGTAAGAAATTACACACGGGATACTCACTACTAGAGACATCATGGTGATTGACTCATGTTTATGCATCTGGAAGGCACATGTACATTTTCTAACATGAAACAAGCCTTGGGTTTTGGGTGTAATAAGTGAATTGCAAGTGTGTTTAACTTTTCAATCTAAGTGAATGTAATATCGACACAATAAATACAATTGTCTGCCATGTTAGAGTCTTCTCTTTCATATTTACCACTCTTGGTGAACTCAGAGTAGCTATGTGTGTTCTTGAGTAGTGTGCTATTTCTGATTTGTATTAATCTGCCTTCAAAAACTTGAATTTCTTTCATAGAGGCTATAAGTTTTAACTAAAGGAGCATAAAAGGCAGCAGAAATAGAAATGAACACGTTTGTACAGAACAAAAGTATTCAACCTGAAAATGAGCAAAAATAGAATTCCATTTAAAAGTGGAATATGCAATTTGATGTAGAAGTTGCTTGTGAATATTGCTTGGGAATTTATTTTTTTCCAAGTTGTAAATTAAAGAGGCTCATTGAAGTAAAACATGTTTAAGGAAAACAATCTCATACTCCTATAAATTTGAGACAAAAATATTCAGAGTAGTAATGAGAGACATTTGGAAGTTGCATGCTTCTTAAGCAGTTGCTTGATTTTACAAAAGCAATCCTTTTTTTCTATGAGAAAACTTGCTGAACTTTCAGAACTCCATTTGTGTTGATCCAATAATTCAACACTAAAAAAATTGTCTCGGTGAAACTGACACTCATTTTTAGGCATAGATTATGTTTCATAACCAGATTACTGTTTTCCTGATTCTTTGCCATTATTCCTCCTCACTGATGAGTCATTACATTGTGAGTTATCAGGTCATCCAACAAGGTCTCTATACATCGCCACAACTAAAATCTGTCACTCCTGAGTAGCTCTTGTTTTAAAGCCTGTGATCTGTTGTTAGGATAGTTGATCCTCTTTGACCCTTTTGGGTACAACTCTTTCAATAGACCACTTTAGGAGATTTTAGACCCCTTAGGCTAATTATCCAGAGTTATTAAACCTCCTGCATATATACATATTCACTTATGTTTAATGTTTTTGGACACTAAGTTTAATGTTTACAAAATGACTTGCCTTGGTAAGGTATTATGTAACCTAGATGGATAGTAATCAGCTCAGAAACCTAAAACTGTGCCCCTGTGTACATGTGTGTGTATGTGTGGAAGAAAGGTCATTGGTACATTTTCCATCTATTTTCAGGATAGGAGGCTTTTGACTACTTGGTGTTAGGAAATGTTGTGAGTGGTAACATAATGGAAAAGGACAAAGTGACAGCCAAATATGCAAGTATCATTCACAGTACACTCCTCAGGAATTATTGGGAGAAATATTTGATTTCTGAAAATAAATCTGGTTTAGTACTAAAATAACAAAAGCAATCCCCTCAAAGCAAAGCAATTTTAAACATGATTATTTCTTTTTATGGACAACACCAAGGAAAGCAATAGACAAGTTTTAACGTCCAAATTTGACATGATTTCTGTGACTTGCCTTTCAGAGGCTAGGATTTCACATCCAGCTCATGATTAAGCCTGTGGTACCTAAAAATAGCATCTGAAAATGAAAATGTCAATTAACTATCAATGACTGGAATTAGAGAAAATGTAATTTTTAATCTATGATAGCTCCGCTTCCTGAAGTCATAACAGTGCTATCAATACATATTAAATGCATGTTAAAATATTTAATTCCTGTTTGCCAGGTACTAAATTATATATGAGCCAACAATGAGCTTTGTGTGACCTAAGTAATAAAATCTTTACTAATGTGACAGATTCTAACAAAGTATTCTCAGCTAAATACTATGGACTTATTTAACATCATAAACTTCTTTCAGAAAGAATTAGGAAATTCAGTTTTCAAGTTATAATTATTTTCATATTTATCTAAACACAGTTTAACGTTCATGAAATTTATAATAATAACATTTGAAGGGTAGAAATGGGTCTATTTGGCACTCAGGGTAAGTTCTAGTGATGCCATCATGGAAGGAAGAGCACTATTACTGAGCATAGTACATAAAACAAACATATTCACTGTAAATAATATTTAAAGAAAATTTGTGATCAAAGAAGTACATACTAAATGTTGGGTGGGGGGAGAGAACAAACTGTATGGTAGAGTTGACAGAATTTGGTGTAAAGTCAACTGCCAGAAAGTCAAAATGAAAGCAAAGAGAGTGAACAGAGTTATCCACTTTGAGCAGAAGTGTGAAGGCATGAAAGCTGATGGACTAAGAAAAAAAGGGAGTAGTCTAGTGCAGCCTTGATACCAAAGGGATTATGTAATGCAAGCCTGGAAAGGTAATTTGAGGGCTAGTTGTAGGACAACCTTGAAGATCCTAATGTGAAAGTCAGTTGTAACTTTTCTAATTATTCTCCTCCATCAAATAGAGTCAAATACAGTAATCTAAAATCAAAGAGTGTGAAGACTGACAAAAGGACCCTGGTATAGCAACAAGCCTTTGATTTAATAGTTATTATTAGTAGGAATAGATATACACTGAAAAAAGTTTGTATTTCTTTTTACTTTAGCAAAAATTTAAATTATCAGTTTTTAGAAAAAAATAGACTAAAAGAAATTGTGAATAAACTTTTTCCATATATAATGAAACAAATATTCATTCATATTGCCCTTATTTCATGTGACCCTTATTTCATGTGGCATGTGGTTGTTTGCCAGGTATTGGGATAAACAAGCTGAAGTTTTAAGGAATAATAAAAACCATGGACTTAGTCCTCAAAGAGATCACCTAATATGTGATTTCCTTTGTGGAAGAAAATGGGGAGGAGGTTGATGCAAGTATGGCAGCAAGGCAGGAAAGAATGTCATATGCTTGAGTGGGACAAGATTCTCAAAGGGAGATATAACTAATCTAGTTCTTATCTTTCTAAGAATAGTCCTTAGCACAAGTAAAAGCATTTGTAAAGAGAGACCACTGGGTTTCCATAGCAAGAAGGCCCCAAGTGAATGTTCAGCCCAGCTGAGCAAAGACATGAATAGTTTAGTGAGTTCAAAGATACTCATAGGATCTTTGAGGTTGGATGAGGCAAAAGGTAAAATGGAATTGGGTAAAGGTGAACCCAGCATTGTAAAATGCAAAGAACATAATGTGAAATATTTAGCTATGTAAATATGTCTTAAATTTGTTTATGCTGAGGAATATTTAACTATGTAAAGGTGTATGACATTTGTTTATGCTGCACTTGTTTAATTATGAAAAGATGTGTTGCATTTGTTTTACCTTGCCTACCTAAGGCACCTGATTGGTCTAATAAGGAGTTAAACAGCTAATAGCTAGACAGGAGAGTGACAAGCAGAGCTGCCAGGCAGAGAGAATAAATAGGATAAGAACAACAGAAGAGAAGAAGAAAGAAGAGAATCAGGAGAAAAGGGGGGCCATACCTGGGGCTAGAACCCAGCAGCTGAAAGGCAGAAATGGAGACATCAGGAAGCAAGCCCCATTCTCCCATGCATTTTCTTTTCTTTTTTTATGCTTTATACTGTTTGGCCCATATCTTAAGCACATTACAAGCTACCTCTTTCATCTTGAATCAACTAATTTCTACTATTCTACCTGCCACGTGGACGAAGTGGCCCACCTGTACTTCTTACATGTCTGGCTTCTTTAGGGGCCCGATGAAGACTGACTAACTCCACCCTTCTCCTACCTGCATGCCCTTTGATTCTCCACCCACTTCTATGGTGTTCTACATAGGCCAAAACAGTCCTTTATTTACAGCATACAGAAAGCATTTTCACCACATTTCCTCTTTTCTGTCTAATTAAAAAGGAAGGTTTCAACTTCCAAATAGAAAAATTATAACAGAACAGCTCTCAAGCAAAAACTTCAGCCACAATATCCAGTCTATTTGTATTCATAAAATTAAAGAGAATATTTTGTTACCCACCATATCCTTGTGAGTCTAAAGTTTCATATCTAATATACCTTTTAAACCAAAAAGAACTATACCTATAATTATTAAACCTTCAACCACATCAAAAACCACAGAAGGATATATTATTATGCAAATAAATAGGAAGTGCAAGCAACTTCCAAAGTCTAGACAATGACAGAGATGACACCTGTCTGTCTGGACAGTCACCCAAAGTTCCTTTGTAATGTTGGGGCACCATCTTCAGCCTTTATGGCCCAAAGTCTCTGGCATGCCTTTCATGATGCAGGAAATCTGACACAGTAAATCAGTTTCTTCTCGTTGTGTCCTGAAGAATGCTTGGCAATTTTTTTTCTGCAAAGCATCAACAGGAAAGACCCATCTCGGCTTGTTCTGCCATTGTTCAGAGGTCACTTTCCCATGGAACCTGCATTTCCAGTTTATACAGCATACTATCAAGCAGTCAATACCAGAACAGTTTCTTGTCCAGTAGCTAACTGTTGTCACAAAGTAAATTCCACGTGAAGTTTCTTCAATGCCAATCATTTTCCTGAAATACATTGGTGCTGCCAGGAACAGACCTGCCTCACTGTCCAGAAAAGTCCAAGTTCTTAAAATATATTAAATGCCATATTCTGCATGTCATTGAAGTGTTTGAAGACTACTTATCTAATTGAAATATGTCTTTGTTACCTACAAAAACCTAACTAACATGACTATAAGTTTGGTTATCATAGATTACTATTAATCTCCATTTCTCAATTATGCATTACAATTTTAAATGAGTTACATCAGCATCATATCTTAATCAAGAGCAGAAAAATCCATACAGCATGACAAAATTGACCTTAAGTTTATATCAATAAATCAAAATCCACTTATCTTTTCTAATCATTCCTATATATTCTTCTCCCCCCCTTTTCTTTTTTCTTTTTAAAGAGATTGACTATGACCATTAACCATTTGTAATGAAACATTAATAAGCAATATTTTGGGGAAATTGGACATAACTTTCTCTCTTTTACTACTTTCTGCTGTCAAAGGAAGTTGTTGATCTCATGGGTTCTTGAAGCTGGATCATCTCAACTGGCCTTTTAGAAGTTGACAATGTTCAGGTGCTTTGGCAAATTAAACCACATTTGCCTAGAACCAATCCACAGGTTTTGATCTTCTGTGGAGACAAGAGCAGAAACTCTTTTCCCAAGCAACATATTCTTTTAAACAGATTTCAAAGTCAACATATCTTTAAAGTATATGTATTTGTTTAACTTAGCAGCCTTAGCAATCAATTGTCTTTCTGCAATTAGCTCATTAAAAGTTAAAATATTAAAAGCAAACACAATAACCATAATCCAGACTCTTTGTTTTTTTCTGACATCTTCATGTGGCCTTTTTACCTTTATTTCCTATTTCTCTTTCTTAAAGGGCTTTCTTTACCCTTTCTTTCTTCTCTCTCTGAAGTCTATGTGTATTTTACATACATTGTACCCCGTTTAGAGGTTTTGTGAGTCTAAATCTGTTTTATTGAGTATTCTTAATCATTTTCCAACCCAAAGAGCTTTTAAAAGGTTGGTATCACTTCAATTGCTGACTCTGCCCCTTTTGGCAGCTTTTCAATATGGCGGAGGAACCCGCTGCATCTCTGGTGCTCCCGGCAAACAGAGTGGACTCAGGAAATGCTGCGACCAGAAAAACTGTTTTTAACTGTTTCCTTTCTGTTCAGTATAAGCAGAAACCTTAAATCAATAACACTTATGTCAAGCCTTCCGTGAAAAGTATGAGTTTAATCTGTGTGCCATGAATGTGCCATTTTTAAATTCCGTCCTGAACACTCCACTGACTCTGTACCATAAATCAATTCAAATATGCAGTTCAGAAAGCCGCTTTTGGTTCTGTTTCAGTGATCTAGAATGCTTTCTAAGTTTTTTAAACTTTCTAAGGCTTTATGTGGCTGTTAGGCCCACGCTGGGAAGCCATCTGTTGTATAAAGTTTTCCCAGAGCCCTTTTGGGCCCAGAGTTTGTACCTGGCCCACGGTGGCTTTTGTCTCCCAAAGAAATGAATCAGACACTTTTATACTTTATACTATTTTGCCCTTATCTTAAACACATTACTAGCTAGCTCTTTCATCTTAAATCAACCCATTTCTATTATTCTACCCATCACGTGGCCCAGCCCTCTGCTCACCTGTATTTCTTATATGTCTGTCTTCTTTAGGGGCCAGATGGAGACTCCCTCCCATGTATTTTCAAATGTTCTGGGATTGTCTAGGAACAAAGAATTATATAAGATATAATTACTGATGTCAATTTTATGCTAGGTAGAATCTATCACTTAAATCTGTACTTAGTGTTAAGTATTCTATAGATGGCCAGAAAAGGCAACTCTTTGTCAGCTTCTTAAGATACACATGGCTATTGAGTAATGACTACAATAAGACCAGAGCAATTCATAAATATGTTATGAATGGGCAATTGTGAACTTTTTGCTTTCCTTTTTTTCAGTTTTCTCATTAAATACCTCAGACTGTTTCCCCAACCCTGCTTCTGTAGTCCTCCATAAGGGGAAGTGATGCCAGTCTCTGCTCAGTGTTTAGTTGCAGTTCTAATTGTAAGTGGCAGAGCTGAGATTAGTTCTTGATTGCTCAGAAGCACATCAGCTATTTGATGAAACAAGCAGATGAAGTGTTTGTTATCTGTGGCCTGGTTTGCAAGGAAGTTTATAAAAAAACGGAGGGGACCTTATATCAATTTGTGAGAGTAGCCACAAAGCTTTCTTGTTGAAGCTGTTATTGACTTAGATGAAAGGTTGTCCAGCAATTAAAGGAACTTACAGCCACAGCCAAGTGAATTTTTATAGGTTGGAACTGAGGTCTGTTGATACAGAGAAGTAATCTCCAAGATTCAAGTAATGCCCATGAGTGTACAAGGGTCACTGTGGTGTATTTTCAGGTGTCACCCTGAAATTATACTGCTCAAATATCAACCATTAGAATAAAACTTTTCTTGCTGAACCTGTCATAGGTTTCTAGTGCAGCATCAACGTTTGAATCGACACAAGAATATTTATTTCTCAGTCAAAACATTTCACATGATATAAGAAAAATGTAAAGAAACAGTTTCTCATATCACATATTTGTAGTAGATGAGCATTGGACCATCATTGTATTTGCAATGCTTATTCAAAGAATACCTATGAAGTATACACAGTTACATGCATTATTTCATTTAATGATCAAAACAAAATTTTTGAGGAAGCAGTATTATTTTACATAATGAAATATGAAAAAGCCACAATAGAGCAACTTTTTATTGTTTTTTGAAAACCAATATCAAACATTATATTAAAAGCAAAGCATTCACAATAGATAAAAAAACCTATAAAGTAATAAAATTCTCTATTCTCTAAAATACATGAAACAAGAAAAATAAAATATGAAGCTCCTCAAGCCAGGTTAGGCTAAGCTACAGATGAAGAAAGCACAGTAGGTCACAGTTAATGCCAATAGATGCACTATGGTCACCACAAGTTTCTGCTAAGCAACCATTCTACAGTCAAACCAGAAGTTTTGTTTGGTCTGGTTTTGTGTGTGTGTGTGTGTGTGTGTGTGTGTGTGTGTGTGTGTGTGTGAAATCACTTTATTCACTCATCATCTTTCAATGAAAAATAGAATGTTTTTGCTTAAAATCCACTAATGAGTGAGTAAATCCCCTGTTTATCTTTCTGGGTTTGTGAGACCTTGCTCAAGATGATACTCTCCAAATCCATCCATTTGCCTGCAAATTTTAGGATATCATTTTTTCTTACTGCTGAGTAGTACTCCCTTGTGTAGATGTACCACACATTGTTAATCCATTCTTCAGTTGAGGGACATCTAGGTTGTTTCCAGGTTCTTGCTATTATGAATAATGCTGCTATGAATATAGTTGAGCTAATACTTTTGGGATGTGAATGTGTGTCTTTAGTGTATATGCCCAATAGCGGTATTGCTGAATCCCTGGGAAGAGGTATTCCCAGCTTTTTGAGACACCTCCATACTGCATTCCAGAGTGGCTGAACAAGCTTACGTTCCCACCAACAATGGAAGTGAGTTCCCCTTGATCTGCATCCTCTCCAGCACAGGCTATCATCTGTGTTTTTGGTCTTAGCTGTTCTGACAAGTGTGAGTTGCTATCTCAATGTTGTTTTGATTTGCATTTCTCTGAAGGCTAAAGTGTCTTTCAGTCATTTGTAAATCTTCTGCTGAGAATTCCCTTTTTACTTCTGAACCCCATTTTTTGTTTGGGTTATTCAGGCTATTAGGCTCCTAGTTTCTTGAGTTCTCTATATATTTTAGAGATCAGTCCTCTTTCACTTGTAGGGTTGGTGAAAATCTTTTCCCATTCTGTAGGCTGTTGTATTGTTTTAATGACTATGTCCTTTGCCTAACAGAAACTTCTCAATTTCAGGAAATCTCACTTATTGATTATTGTTCTTAGTGTCTGTGCTACTGGTGCTACTGGAAGTTGTCAACAGTGCAAATGCCTGGGAGGGTATTACCCATTTCTTTTCTATCAAGTTCAGTGTAGATGATTTTATGTTAAGGTCTTTGATCCAATTTGATTTGAGTTTTGAGCAGGGTGATAGACTTGGATCTATTTGCATTTTTCAATATACTGCCATCCTGTTATGCCAACATGAATCATTGTAGATATTATCATTTTTTCATTGAATATTTTTTACTTCTTTGATAAAAATCCAGTTTTCATAAGTATGTGGGTTAATGCCTTGGTCTTCAATTTGATTCCATTGATCCACAAATCTGTTTTTGTGCCAGCACCAAGTTGTTCTCAATAATGTAGCTCTATAGTGTAATTTGAAGTTGGGGATGGTGATGCCTCCTGAGGTTCTTTTGTTGAGCAAAATTATTTTGACAATCCTGGCTTTCCTGTTATTCCAAATGAAATTGCGTATTGTTCTTTCAAGGTCTTAAAAAAATGTGTTGTGATTTTGATGGGAATTGCATTGAATCTGTAGATTGCTTTTGGTACAATTGCCATTTTTACTATGTTGATCCTGTCTATTCAGAAGCATGAGAAGTCTTTCCATTTTCTGATAGTCTCTTCAATTTCTTTGTTCAGTGATTTAAAGATTTTGTTAAACAGATTTGTTACTTCTTTTGTTATAGTTACACCAGGGTATTTAATGCTAATTGCAGCTATTATAAAGGGTGATGTTTCCCTTCTTTTTTTTTAAACCTGTTTGTCTTCAGTGTATAGGAGAGCTGCTGATTTTTTTTTTTTGAGTTAATTTTGTATCCTGCTACCTTGCTGATGAAGTTTATCAGCTATAGAAGTTTCCTGGTAGAATTTTGTGGGTCACTTAGGTATACAATCTTATTATCTACAAATAGAGATAGTTTCACTTCTGGTTTTCCTATCTGTATCCGCTTAATCTCCTTTTGTTCTCTTATTGATTTAGCTAAAACTTTAGCTAAAACTGAGAACTATATTGATTAGATAAGGGGAGAGCCTTATCTAGTTCCTGTTTTTAGAGGGATTGCTATGAGTTTCTCTTCATTTAGTTTGAGGTTGGTCATTGACTTCTTGTAAATCACCTTTATTATATTTAGATATTTTCCCTCTATTCCTGTTCTCTCTAGGACATTTATTATAAAGGAGTGTTGGAGTTTGTCAAAGGCTTTTTCAGCATCTAAGGAGATGATTATGGTGTTTTTTTTCCTTCAGGTTGTTTATACAATGGATGACCTTTATAGTTTTTCATATGTTGAACCATTCCTGCATTTCTGGGATGAAGCCTACTTGATCGTTGTGAGTGACTTTTTTTTTTATATGCTGTTGTAATCTGTCTGCCAGAATTTTGTTGATTAGTTTTGCATCAATGTTCATGAGGGGGATTGGTGTGTAATTCTCTTTCCTTGTTGCTTCTTTGGGCATCTGTTGTTATATCCCCTTTTCCATTTCTGATTCTGTTAATTTAAAAACTCTCTCTGTGTCTTTTGGTTAGTTTAAAGAATGGTTTAACTATCTTGTTGACTTTCTCAAAGAAGCAACTCTTTGATTAATTTTTTTGTATTGTTCTCTTTATTTCTATTGTACTGATTTCAGCCCTAAGTTTGATTATTTCCTGCTGTCTAATCTTTCTAAGTGAGTTTGCTTCTAATTGTTCTAAAACCTTCAGCTGAGTTTTTAGGTCTCTTGTACGAGCTTTCTCTTACTTTTTTGTATGTGCGTCTAGTGCTATGAGTTTTCCTCTTAAGACTGCTTTCATTGTGTCTATTAAGTTTGGGTATGTTGTGAATTCATTTTAATTAAATTCTAGAAAGTCTTTGATTTCTTTCTTAACCTCTTCCCTGATCCAGAGGTGGTTCAATATAGAGATTTTCAGTTTCCATGAGTTTGTAGGCTTGCTGTGATATTTCTTCTTATTTAACTCTAACTTTCAGCCATGGTAGTCTGATAAGACACAAGGGATTATTCCCTTTTTTTGTAAATATTCATATTTGCCTTATGACCAAGTATGTGGGTAATTTTAGAGAAAGTTCCATGGGGTACTGAGAAATATGTATATTCGTTGTGTCCAGATGAAAGCTTCTGTAAATATCTATAAAGTCCTTTTGCATCATAATATCTGTTAGACTTCTTATTTCTTTATTGATTCTTTGTCTAGCTGACCTATCCAAGGGTGAAAGTGGGGTGTTGAAGTCTCTCACTAATAGAGTGTGATATTTGATGTGGAGTTTAACCTTTAGTAGCATTTTTTTTTTTTTTACATATAAAGGTGTCCTTACATTAGGGGTATAAGTATTCATGATTAAGATCTCATTTTGATAGATTTTTCCTGAGACAAATGAATTATGTCTATCCTGGTCTCTTTTGATTGATTTTAGTTTGAAGTTTAGCAATACCAGCTTGTTTCTTTGGGCCATTTGATTGAAAAGTCTTTTTCTATCTCTTTACTTTGTGCTTGTGTTTGTCTTTGGAGTTGAGGTATGTTTCTTTTATGCAACAGAAGATTGGCTTTTGTTTTTGTATCCATCATGTTAGTAGGGTATATCTTTTTATAGGTAATCTAAGTCCATTGATGTTAAGGGATATTAATGACCACTGATTGTTTCTTCCTGTTATTTTTGATGATAGTTTGTATTTTCTTTCTTAGGGTTTTTCTTCTGTGGGATAATCAATGCTCTTTGGTTTCAGGTATGTATCTAGGCTGCTTTGGTTGGGATTTTCCCTCAAGTGCTTTCTGTAGTGCTAGATTTGTGGATAGGTATTGTTCAAACTTGTCTTTTTCATGAAATATCTTGCTTATGCCACCTATGGGGATTAATAGTTTTGCTGGGTATAGTAGGCTGTGGTGGCACCCATGCTCTTTCAGTGTCTGTATAACTTCTGGCCAGGACCTTCTTGCTCTTATTGTTTTCATTGAATAGTCCGGTGTTATTCTGATTGGTCTGCATTTATAGGTAAGTTGGCCCTTTTCCTTTGCAGCTCTTAGTATTTTTCCTTTGTTCTGTATGTTTTGTGGCTTGATCATTATGTGGCAAGCGGACTTTTCTTAGGGGTCAAATCTATTTGGTGTTCTGCAAGCTTCTTGTATCTTTATAGGCATTTCCTTCTTTAAGTTGGGAAGGTTTTCTTCCATAT
The DNA here is from genome assembly GCA_004025045.1 of Sigmodon hispidus. Taxonomy (NCBI): domain Eukaryota; kingdom Metazoa; phylum Chordata; class Mammalia; order Rodentia; family Cricetidae; genus Sigmodon; species Sigmodon hispidus. Next base: position 103,233 of record PVIH01005652.1, read on the forward strand.
TTTTATTTAATATATTATCTGTGCCTTTGAGCTGGTATTCTTCTCTTTCTTCATTCCTATTATTCTGAGACTTGGTCTTTTCATGGTGTCCCAAATTTTCTGAATGTTTTGTGTTATGACTTTTTGGTTTTGGTGTTTTCTTTGAGTGATTTTTCTATTTTCAGTATTGAGTCTTCCACTCCAGAGATTCTCTTTTCCATCTCTTGAATTCTGTTGCTTATGTTTGTATCTTTAGTTCCATATTATTAATTCAGACTCTCTATTTCATCCTTTGCTTCATTTTGTGTCTTATTTATTGTTAACATTTCAATTTTTAGTTCCTGGAGTGATTCTTTCATTTGTGGATTTTTCTTTTTTTTTTTTTTCAAGGATTTGTTCATTTCTCCCAATTTTTAATTTTTTTCTTGTCTTTTTTAAGGTACTTTTTAATATCCTTTTTTAAGGTCTCTGTAATCTTCATAAATGTGTTTGTGTTGTTGTTTCCTTCTCTTTCCTCTTCATTGTTATCTTCCTGTCTTGGTGTTGTAGAGGCATCAGCTTCTTCTGGTGGTGTACTGCTGTTCATTATATTGTTATATGTATTCTTACACTGGAATCTGCCCAGTGTTTCCTTGTTCACTCTTAGTCAGAACTCTTAGTGGAATCTTAGTCCATTGTGGATACAGGGGTTATGTGTCTCCTGTTTGCTCTAGACATGGAGTCTGCACAATTTCTTACTCTGGTCAAGCCACGGGATCCTTGCTATTTGAAATTGCCTGACCCCCACTCTGTCTCAGATATTCCAGGGTCATGCTGTTCAGAGGGACATCTGTCCTGTGATGATGCAGACTGCATTGGAAGTGGGGTCCAGCTGTCTATGATATAATCTCCCAGGATTGCTAAGGAAGGCTTTCCAAGCCCTGATCCAGGACATTCCTGGCTGTGAGGTCAAATCTGGTTCTGTGTCTCTGGCATCTGGGATGAGGTCAGGTCCCCAGGAGGCTCGGGGTTGGAACCTACTCACCTCCCACTATCCTCTGGATCTGGGATCATCCTCACTGTCTGAGGCTGTCTCATTCTCACTCTGTCCCAGACACCATGAGGTCATGCTGTTCAGAAGACATCCCTCCCTCTGTGATGACGCAGTCTACCTTGGAGGTGGGGCACAATAGTCTGTGTGTGACCCCCTCAGGATTACTGGGGAAAGCTTTTCCCAGTCCTGGTCTTCATAATCTCCTCTTTTCTCTTCTTTTTGAAATACTTACCTAATCACCATCTTCATTTTCCATTTTTACTTGTAAGCAATAATTTAGCCATTTAATAACTATAAAAATTCTGCCTCTTAGTAGCTATGCAGCTAAAAAAAAGACACGTGACTAATAAGCTGAGAGCTAGATGGGACAAAGGGGCCAAAAAGCGTATATAGAGTTTAACCTGGAAGCCCTAGTTTGTGGAGTACTATGGTCTAACCAACTGAATTAAATTATTGTACTCACTACAAATTTACCCTATTTCAAATTTGCCATTTTCATAAAATAAGTGTTATTTTTTACTCCAAATTTTATTTAGATCCTGATTCTTGTTTGTACTCTGGTGAGAGCTATGGACAGAGCAGAATCAGAGGTTAAATGGCTTTTCATTTCCTGGAAAAGCTGTCTCATCAAGGCATTTCTGAGTACTTATTTATTAAACCTCAGAAAACACACAAAAATACAAACGACTTATGAGTATTTGAAAAAATGGGACCAGCAGTCAGGGGAGAGGTGAATGGGATGAAAACTTGTAAGAACAAAGTATATGTGTATGTGTGTGTGTGCGTATACCATAGGAAAACACATTTCTTCATATTATAATGTTAAAAGTTTTCTTTAAGAGAGGGGTAAATTAGAAATACCAAGAAGAATAAGAGAAGAAAAAGAGAAATTATTAGAAAATAATATGCTCAGCTGATTTCTCCTAATATGTAGTAAGGGAAACAACAGTGGCAGGTATAGAAATATATATTTATGGGATTATTATTTCTCAAATGTGATAACCCCAGAATAAGAGTATACCAAGAAGAAAAGATCTCTGTTATTTTTTAGATGGAGGAATCACAGAGAATTTTGACAATAATATGACAGCCCTTGAAAACTGAAGTTCTGAGACCTCTGTCCAGAACTGAGTCAGAGGTAAGCATATTCTAGCTCCTGGACCACCCATTCAGATAATCCATCTTCAGGATCTGGATCAAAACCAAGGTCTAAACTTAGACTCTTGCCAGCAGACAGGCCCTAGGCTTTAGTTGTGAGGGGCTTCATCAAGTGGCCTCTAAAAGAAGGGACTGCACATGGACAGGCCCTGCTCCAGGGTTAACTGCTTCATCAGAGAAGGATTGAAGCTTTTGAAACTCAGATCTGTATCCAGAACAGAGTCAGAAATTGAGCAGACAACTTGCTCAGAGTAGCCAGGAGACACACAAGCCTTCTAGCCACAACTGAATAGGATCTGACTAATTTTAAACCACTGAAGTCATAGGTAGATGCCAGTGAAAAAATAAATACAGCAATATAAAAAACAACAAGGCAACACCAGAAGAAATGATGCTTTTACAACACTAACAGAGCAATGAAGAGGAAACAGAAGGAAACAACAGCAAAAACAACGTTATGAAGATTATAGAAGCCTTAAAAGATGATATAAAAATTCCCTTAAAGAAATAGAAGAAAATACAAACAAAAAATGGAAAAAGATGAACAAATTCTTGAAAGAAATTCAAGAAAAGAAAACCTAAAAATGAAAGAAACATTCCAGGAACTAAAAATTGAAATACAAACAATAGAGAAGGCACAAAATGAGGCAAAGGTGGAAATAGAAAAACCTAAGACAAAAAGAGCTGGAATTACAGATGTGAACATAACCAACAGAATCTGAGAGATGGAAGAGAGAATCTCTGGAGTGGAAAACCCAATAGTAGAAATAGATCCAGCAGTTAAGGAACACATTAAAACCAAAAAAACCACTGAGCAAAATGTTCAGAAAGTTTGAGATATCATGAAAAGGCATAACTTGAGAATAATAGGAATAGAAAAAGGATAATAAAAGCTCAAATGCACAGATAATGCATTCAATAAAATCATAGAAGAAAATTTTACCAACTTAAAGAAGAAGATGCCTATAAAAATATAAGCAGCCTACAGAATACGAAATAGATATCACTCACCAAAAAAGTCTGCTTGCCACATAATAATCAAGCCACTAAACATACAGAACAAAGAAGAAATTTTAGGAGCTGCAAAAGAAAAGGGCCAAATTATCTATTAAGGAAGACCATCAGAATAAGACCGGATTATTCAATGGAAACAATGATAGCAAGAAGGTCCTGGTCAGAAGTTATACAGACACTAAAAGAGCATGGCTACCAACTTAGACTATTATACCCAATGAAACTATCAGTCACCATTGATGAAGTAAACAAGATATTCCATGAGCAATACCTATCTACAAATCTGGCCCTTCAGAAAGTATTAGAAGGACACCTCCAACCTAAGGATCCAATATACATCCATGAAACCACAAATTCCACAGAAGAAAAGCCCAGAGAAAGAAAATACATACAAACTACCACCAAAAATAACAGGAAATGTCAATCACTTGTCACTAATATCCCTTAATATCAATGGAATAAATTCACCTATAAAAAGACACACACTACTACAGTGTGTACAAAAAAAGAAGCCATCCTTCTGCTGTATACAAGAAACATAACTCAACATTAAAGACAGATACAAGCTCAGAATAAAGGATTGGGAAAAGATTTTCAAATCAAATGGACCCAAGAAACAAGCTGATGTTGCCATCCTAATATCTACCAAAGTAGACTTCCAACTAAAATCAATAAAAATTGACCAATATAGACATTAATTATTCATCTCAAGAAAAATTGGTCAAGAGGAGAGTTCAATCCTGAATATTTATTCCCCTAATATAAGGGCACCTATTTATGTAAAAGAAACACTACTAAAGCTCAAATCCCACATCAATTCTCACATCCTAATTTGCCTTTATTATAGTTAGGATTTTCTTGTATTCCTGATCTCTCCAGAACTTTTATCAAAAAGTGTATTTGACTTTGTCAAAGACTTTTTCAGCATCTAAGGAGATGATCATGTAGTTTTTTCCTTCAATTTATTTATATGATGGATGAAATTTATAGTTTTCTGTATGTTGAACCATCCTTGTATTTCTGGAATGAAGCCTTTGTGATCATGGTGCATGGCCTTTTTTATATATTGTTGTATTCAGTTTACTAGAATTTTGTTGAGAATTTTTCCATCAGTGTTCATGAGGGAAACTGGTCTGTAATTCCTTTTCTTTGTTGCATCTTTGAGTGCCTTGGGTATTAGGGTGATTGTGGCCTCATAAAATAGTTTAGCAATATTCCTTCATTTTCTACTCTATGGAACAGTTTCAGGAGTATTGGTATTAGTTATTCTTTGAATGTCTGCACCAAAATTATCTGAATTCAGGGCATAGGAATATTAACTGAACCAAGAACTGTCATCCTTTGTCATAAAAGTAACTATCTCCTTTTCCATATGTACAGGCAGGAGTACAAGCACTCACAACTGAAGAAGCAAATATAGATTCAATTCCTTCATCTCCTAAAATTTGTGGCTTATCATATAAGAGACACCATTACTATAAGCTTCAGTTTATTCATTTGAAAACTGTGTTGATATATTGTATACTTAGTAAAGTCAGCCTATAATATCAGAGAACAGAATCACCTGCAGTCAAGCCATGTAGGTCATAAAGTGGTAACTCATGCCTTTAATTCCATCACTCAGGATACAGAGACTTTTGTATTTCTTTGAGTTTAAGGACCAAACAGTAGTATCTCCCACCTTTAATCCTAAATATAGGACTATGATCCAGAATTCAACCTGGAAGTGAAACAACTGGCCAGAGAAGGAATTTAAGGCAGTAGGAGGAAAACATTTGGGCATTCTGTAGAAGTGACTATCCAGGCTGAGACCTAAGAAGTTTCCGGGTTGAGAATTGACTGTGATCAGTTTTTCCCCCTGATATTCCAGCTTTTTCCCAATATCTGGCTCTATGTTTTCATTATATACTAGCTAGAATACATGCACTATAAAACCACACCTGTTGTAGAAAGTTTCCCAGCCCGATTTGGGTCCGGAGGTTTGTACCTGGTGTGGTGGCAGTTTGGAACCTGGTCTGCACAGCTTTTGTCCCCCAAAGAAATGAATCAGACCCTTATATTCCTTCATACTGTTTTGCCCATATCTTAAGCACATTACTAGCTAGCTCTTTCATCTTAAATCAACCCATTTCTATTAATCTTCACAGCATGTGGCTCGCAGCCCATGGCTCACCTGTTTCTTACATGTCTGTCTTCCTCCGGGGTCGGATGGAGACTGACTTAACTCCACCCTTCTACTACCTGCCTGCCCTCTGATTCTCCACCCACTTCTATGGTGCTGTGCATAGGCCAAAACAGTACTGTATTTACAACATGCAGCGAACATTCTACCACACACACCTATATAAAAAAAAGTTGTTTAAAAGAACATGTAGACAAGATGTTTTAGTCTGTTCAAGCAGAAATAACAGAATAATATAAACTGAGAGGCATAATGTAGAACTTCATGTCCCTCAGCTCTAGCAGGTTTAGTTTCTGGTTTATAGTTGATGTCATTTCATTCTGACATCATGAGAAAAATGGAGTTACTAAGCTGCCTTGGTTTCTAGTTTCAGGACACTGATCCCATCCATTAGTTGTCTGTCCTGATGTCCTACTTACCTTCCACAGTACTCACCTCTTAGCAAATCACATAGAAGATTAAGATTTCAACAGAAATTCTGAAATAAACATAAAGATAATAGCATTTGGGAAACAACACAATTTCTGAAAAAAATCGATGTGTTTTAGATGCAGGAATCATTGCAGTGCAGGCTTGGAAACAGCAAACATAAAAGATGTAGACAGCAATTAATTTGTAGTTAGTCAGAAGATGAAAGAGTCCCCTTTGACTATGGAACTTCAGAGAGTAATTGTACTTTTGAGCTTACAAGTATTAGGTAAAATTGGAATGCACAAGCATAGGGTAAGAGTACAGTGGAAAAGATGATGAGGACAGCTGAAACAATCAGCTGTGGCTTAAATATCTGTTGAGTGCATAGGGAACAGCAGATAGCTGATCTGCAGGACAGGGTAAATAACAGCCAAATGATGTAGAAGATATATGGTAGAGCCTCTGCACTCTCAGGTGGGGTGATATCAAGTTCTACAACAAGGCAGTGGAACTCATGGGCAAGCAATGTGATTCATTCACACTTTTCTGATGGAAATGAGAAGTAGAGGCATGTAATCAGAGCAGAGTTTTAGGACAGGAGTTTTGCTACAGTGAACTGGGTAGAAAAGCATAGCAATTGAAGAGAGACATTGAACAAAATTGAGGAAAGAACTAGTTATGATTTAAGGCCTGGATAGAAAAGGTAGGGAGATGTGATGAAGGAGAACAAACCAAATATGTTATTGCACAAGAGACTTGTACCTGGATACATCTACTTTATGTGAACCAATAGGCAGATGTATAGTAAGAATTTCCGGCCCAGCATAGCCCTGTGGTCTGGACTCTCCCACAGCTGCTTAGCCACCACCCACCAATTACTCAGATACTTTATATTAATTACATGCTGTTCATCCTATGGCTCAGGAACATTGATAATTAGAACTCTCATCTTAATTCAACCTCTTTCCATTAATCTGTCTTGCCATGTGGCCTATGGCTTACCTATTTCTTTACAACTTGCTTTTTGGGCAGCTGAATCTTGTCTCTCTCTGACTCTGACCTTCTTTCCCTGTATCTATGCTCAGATTTCCCACCTGCTTCCAAAATGTCCTGCCATAAGCCAAAACAGTTCCTTTTATTAACCAATGATATTCACAGCATACAGAAAAACATCCTACATCATAGATGTTCACTGCCACATAAATTGAATAAAATTACTAATGTGGCCTAGCTTTTTCATGTTATAAACCCCAGTTATCCAAGCACTGGTGATATTCTAGGTAACATGGATGTAAGCCCATTACTCTTAGGCTTTAATATGCTTTGAAAACAATTCTGCACCTTCAAATGAACAGAAAGCACTTTCTTAGATATCTGGCCTTGTCTTGGATGCATTGTTAATATGATAGGACCAATAAAATGCTGCCAGAGCAGTATGATTTATACATGAAAGATATTGTCAGAAATGGTGGAAAATGTGTGAAGAAAAAAGGTATTTCATTTGTCTTCATGTAAGACTAGCAAGATGACTGTATTCTTCAATAATCCTTTGATAAGGCATTAGGAAGCTATTACTACCAGTTTTGGATGCTGAGGGCTTTCATCCACTGCAGAGTATATTAATGAGGCAGGAAAGGCCTATCTGAGAAATGAAAGCATCATCTAAGCATGAGTTTTTGCTTTGTTAATCATTCTTTATTTCCTTTTTCTCCTTTACATTTCAAAAGTAGGTCTCTCTGAGTACAGTGGAGCCCACTAGGGTTTCAGGAATAAGATGTGCATGCTATTGGCTCCCACTGGGTTTTACTGACACTTTTTTTTGGCTAGTGCATGCTGGTTACAGTCATTTTGATGTTTGCTACTGGGTCACTTTTTCAGGTGCTTCTCTCCCTCAAATTTTACCTTTTTTTCTGGGATTCAAAGGGCCAAATGAGGAGTCAGAGTCACATTTAGCAGATTAAATAGAAACAATAGCTTCTCAAGGTGTTTACAGAGCAGAAGTGTTAGGTGGTTCTGCGGGCATTTCTGTGAGCAAGGAGAGTGGAGAAGTGCCTGGAAAGTTGCTTCATTCAAGAGTTCTTCTAGCATTCAGATGCCTTTTAACTGCAACTTTCTGTATTTATTTTATATGAAAGGGGCAAGAAAAGAAATCAGGATCATTCTTCAGATGCAAGTCACTAGGAGGCCCTGCCTGTCTTCTGCACAGAGGTCCATGTTAATCCATAAAAAATTGATTTATGTCACTGCTAGTTATGTGCTCATGTGGAGATGAGAGAAGGCCCATGGAGATGAAGGACTGCTCTTCATGCCTTATTCCTCTGGGAACTTGGCACAGAATTTCTCTTGCCTCCTCAGCTCCCTTCTGGAAAAGCCAGAGTCTAGGTATGTTCAGGAATAGTGTTTACTTAATGATTCACTTAATGAAAGTCCTTGATCAATGATAATTTTTGGGCTTCGAGTGGAGAAGGCCTGAAAAACACAATCATTTAGCTAGTAACTTTTTTTTCAGGCAAAAAAAAAAAAAAAAATGTATGTCAAGGGAGGGCATAAATCAATGCTTCAGGTCTAGCAATCTACAATAATATGATGGAAAGATATAGAATGGCTAAATGTTAGACAAAAGCTGTGGACAAAGCTAGGAGATGATGTGCAAACAAAAGTGATAATTAACAAAGTGGAGATGAAAAGTGGGATGAGGCAGCAATTCTCTAAATGAGACATGAACTAAACAGAGAACCGGGAAACAACCACACACTTAATGGAATCGATAAGTTGGGAAACAAAAAATAAACGTACAATATGGAGATCACAACCAAATTTAAGCTGTCTAAAAAAAAGGACAGTAAACCAGGGGAAATAGTGGGTAAGCAGCCATTGGACATGTAGCAGGTGGTAGGGGGAGAGGAGCTCCTGTAGCAAAGAGAAACTGCAGCTCAAGGTTCTTTGCACAAGGCCCTAAGGAAGGAGCAGAGGAGTGAGTTCTATGCAGTAACCCAGCAGGAGTTCCACCAGGGAATGGATGCAGAATGGAATTGTTATGCCAGCCCAAAGCTTGTTTCCCACTCATACCTGCTAAACAGAGAATCCTCTCTTTCTTAAACTCAAGGACCACATGGTGAACAATGTGGCACCATCTCATCAGCTACATATTTGATGTTCTGTTCTCTGCTCTCTCTTACCTAGGAGGCTGCCTTTCCTTTGCCCTTTGCAGTTTGCATTCTGTAGTTTGCAATACACACACAATCACTACCCCTTTCTTTCTTTTTCAATCTAGAGTTGCAGTGTGAAACCTGCCTTTTGTAATGCCATACACTTATCCCATTTGAGGAAATGTGGCCACTCCCCCAGGGGAGTTATTGACCTCCTGCATCATAAAAAAGATAGAAAGAAAAAATTAATATGAACCTTTATTGTCAAGAAAAAAATAAAAGGTAATGGATTTGGATTTCATTGTGAATTTTCATGTGTGTGTGTGTGTGTGTGTGTGTGTGTGTGTATGTGTGTGTGTGTGTATTAGTACACCTTTTTCTTAGTTGTAGGCCTTACTGCTGTCTCAGTCCAGACTAACTTCTTTGCCTGGTTGTTTTCCTCTTCCAAACTATCTTCTCCCCTTTTCTATTCATATCACTTATACCGCTATCCTCTTTTATTTTCCAATTATGCCTTTCATTAGACCTCTCCCACCCTTCTCATAGTCACCTTTATAATTTTAGGTCTTGCATTAAATATATATTTTCAGATTCCATTTATGAAATAAAACATGCACAGTGAGTTCCAGGCAAGTATGGGCTTTGTATGGAAACCTGTCTTTAAACAACAAAATCAATTTAGCACTTACCCTTGAAACCTGGCCTAAAACATGACCTGTCTAGCCCCATGTGCCACTTCTTGCATACTCTCTTAATGTAGGGGACCCCAAGTTGCACTGATAATCCCATTTATCTCATCTAGAGTCCTTGTTTGACCTGTACTGAGCCTGGAAATCTAGACTCCACCCAAGTTCTATTTACCAGTCCCAAAGAGCTAGTTTCCCTTTGTGAACTGTATAGGGGGAAGGGACCTTGAATAAGGATATACAGGGATGGAAAAGAAATTTAGAGGGAAAGCTGAACACAAAGAAAAAAAAAGAATAGGACTGACAGAATAAATTTATGTGTGTTACTGTTACATGCATGTATACATGTGCATATGTGTATATAGATTGCTAAATATAATATGATTAGTCTGTTTAATGATATTTGTAAGTATGTTCTTAAACCTGACAATTTGGTATTGGATAACTAATTGGTATGCCCTTTCCTAGGGATGATTATTCTGCTGAAAGCATCCCTTAGTTACCTGAAGTTTTTTGTGTATTCTTGCCCCCACTTTGTATCCACATTATCATATTATTGTTTTGTCCTTGCTCAAGTCTTGTTTAGGCAGTCATAATGGTGAGAATTTATGGGGATAGCTTCTGACATTCCTAGGAGACATAGTCACACAATGTCAGGGTTCTTTGAGGAATAGAACTTATTGAATGAATATACAATAGAATATCTGAGAAACCAATACTTGTTCAATCCATGAGGTTTGATGTCTCAGCTGGCCTTGAGTATAAACCAGAATCCCCCCAAAATTGGTGCTAATACCATTGAAGCAATAGTGAGGGAAAACATACAAAGAATAAATGCTTTCTTCTTCCATGTCATTATATAGGATGCCAGCAGAAGGTGTCACCTAAATTAAAGGTGAATCTTCCTACATCAACAGATCCACATTTAGGGTGCATGTTCCTACTTCAAATTATTTATTAGGAAAATTCTGTCATAAGTAAACCAAGTCACTAGGGTTTTAGTTAATTCCAGATGTAGTCAACTTGATAACCAAGAATAGCTATCACATCACCTAAAAAAAAAGACACAATATTTTTCAGAATATTTTTTATCTGAGAAGAACAACTATATTTATTAAAGGGACATAATAAAACATTCTAAAACACATATTCAATAAACAACAATAATTTCAGTTTAACTGGCATAGCCACTAACTCAGATAACTGTCATTTCTTTGAACTAGGAACTTTAAAAAATCTTTATTACTTTCAAAACCTATGCAATTAGTGTTAACCATATATTCACTAATGAGCTATAGGCCATTAGAAGATGTACTTGCTATCAATGTGATTTTTAGATCTGCCAATATCTCTAGTCAGGTGCAACTAATAAAAGATGAAAAAACTGTAGTGGAAAAGGAAAAGTATATATGGCTATAATTTAAAGAATCGGTTATATTTTGAGCTCTAAGGTAGTAATATTTGTTATTCATTTCACTTTTTTCTTCTTTCTCTCTTTCTTTTTCGAGAAAGAGTCTCACATGTCTCAAACTGGCCTGATAATAACTCTGGAGCCAAAGAAGATTTTGAACTTTGGTCCTTCTTTTTTCACCTTATTGTATAAACTCTACTTGGTATTATTAAAGGAATCCCAGAGCCAGATATTGGGGGAAAGCTGAAATATCAGGGAAACAGAGGGACATGCCACAGCTTCTTCTCACCTAGCTACTCCTCACAAATCCTCAGACTGAATGAGTGCTTCTGAGTCCTCAGCTAAACTCCCCCTCTTCTGTCTCTACCCAGATATTTCACTTCCTGTTTCAACTTTCCTAGAGCTAGGATTAAAGATAGGTGACATCACCTCCAGCTCTGTTTCATGTTGAACTCACAGAGATCCAGAGAATCTCTGCCTCTGAATGTTGGAATTAAAGGTGTGGGTCACCACTCACAGACATTCATAGCTTGGCTCTGTCCTCTGATATTTCAGACTATTTTTATTAAATATACAATAGATCTTTACACCACCTCCCAAATGCTGGGATGCTATATGTGTGCCAACATGTGTCAGTTTCACTTGCTCCAACTAGGACTAGTCTGAAATGCATATGGGCTTTGTCTGGAAATCAATAGTTAATTAAACATAAGAATTCTGTTACCCAATGGCAAAAGTGCTGCTGCATTTAATGTCTACATTAGGTATCTAAGAATGACCTAGGAGCTAAGTCTAGCTCTAACTAAAAAAAATTCTACAAGTATAAATGTTATTTGCTGAATAAGCAAATGCAGGTATAATTTTTTTTTTTTTTTTAAAAAAGGCATGAGTAAGATGGCTCTGCAAATAAAGACCTTTTCTATTAGGCATTGATATGAGTCTGACCCTGGGATCTCATATGGTAGAAAGAGAGAACTCACTTTCCAAAGTCATACTCTAACCCTTACACATGTACCACAAAGTGCATATGCACATACACATTCACAATTGTGGTGGAATGTTCTCTGTATGCTGTAAATAAAGAAACTGTTTTGGTCTATGTGGAGCATTGTAGAAGTGGGTGGAGAATCAGAGGACAGGTAGGTAGAAGGAGGGTGGCGTTGGCCAGTCTCCATCTGACCCCCTGAAGAGAAAACATGTAGTGAATCCAGGTGAACAATGGGCCAAGCCACATGTCGGATAGAATACTAGAAATAGGTTGAATTAAGATGAAAGACCTAGGTAGTAATGCGCTTGAAATATGAGCTAAACAGTAAGAAATTAATATGTGTCTGATTCAATTCTTTGGGAGGCAAAAGCCTCTGCAGGCCAGGTCCGAACCACTGGCCCCAAACAGGCCGGGAAACCTTCTACAACAGATGGCATCCCAACATGGGCCAAACACCTGCATAAAGCCTGAGAAAGTTTAGAAAGTTTAAAAAGCATTCTAGATCACTGAAACAGAGCCAAAAGTGGCTTTCTGAATTGCATATTTAAATTGATTTATAGTACAGAGACAGTGTGGTGTTCAGGCTGGAATTTAAAAATGACACATCTACGGCACAAAGCTTAATCCTATATGTTTTACCAAAGGCTGATTTAAGGTGTCTGCTTATATTGAACAGAAAAGAAACAATCAAAATCAATTTTTCTGGTAGCAGCATTTCCTGAGTCCACTTTGTTTACTGGCAGTGAGAGAGATACAGCGGGCACCTCAGCCATATTGAAATGCCACCAAAAGGGGCGGAGTCAGCAATCACAGTGACCCTAGAATTTTAAAAGCTCTTCTGGTTGGAAAATGATTAAGGATTCTCAATAAAACAGATTTAGACTCACAAAGCATATAAACAAGGTACAATGTATGTAAAATATGCATAGACTTCAAAGAGAGAAAAAAAAGGAGTAAGGAAAGCCCTTAAGAAAGAGAAAAAGTAATGAAGATAAAAATGGTCACTTAAAGATGGCAGATAAACAGAGAGTCTGGATTATGCTTATTGTATTTTCTTTTAATTTTTTAACTTTTATTGAGCTAACTGCAGAAAGAAAGTTGATTGCTAAGGCTGCTAAGTTAGACAAACATATATTTTAAAGATATTTTGACTTTGAAATTTGTTTTTCAGAATATGTTGCTTGGGAAAGAGTTTCTGTTTTTGTTTCCACAGAAGATCAAAACCTGTGGACTGGTTCCAAGCAAATGTGGTTTCATTTGCCAAGGCCACCTGAACATTCTAAGCTTCTAAAATGCCAGTTGAGATGATACAGCCTCAAGACCCCATGAGATCGCCAATGTCCTTTGTCAACAGGAAGAAGTAAAAGAAAGAAAGCTACATCCAATTTCCCAAAATAATACTTATCAATGTTTGTTTTCATTATAAATGGTTAATGATCATAATCAAACTCTTTCAAAAAAAGGTGGGGAGGATATGATATAAGAATGATAAGAAAAGTTAAGTGGATTTTGATTTATTGATATAAACTTAAGGTCAATTTTATTACGCTGAATGTATTTTTCTACTCTTGATTAAGGTGTGATGATGATGTAACTCATTTAAAATTACAATGTGTAATTGCGAAATGCAGATTAATAGTCATCTATGATAACCAAACTTATAGTCATGTTAGTTAGGTTTTTGTAGGTATATGAAGATATATTTCAATTAGATAGGTAGTCTTCAAACACTTCAAAGACATGCAGAATATGGCATTTAAAATATTTTAAGAACTTAGACTTTTCTGGACAGTGAGACAGGTTTGCTGCTGGCAGCGCCAATGTATTTCAGGGAAATGATGGGCATTGAAGAAACTTCATGTGGAATCTACTTTGTGATAACAGTTAGCCACTGGACAAAAAAAAAAAAAAAAAAAAAAAAAAAAAAAAAAAAAAAAAAAAAAAAAAAAAAAAAAAAAAAAAAAAAAAAAAAAAAAAAAAAAACTGTTCTGGTATTGACTGCTTGATAGTATGCTGTATAAACTGGATATGCAGGTTCCATAGAAAAGTGACCTCTGAACTTTGGCAGAACAAGCCGAGATTGGTCCTTCAGGTTCCTGCTTTGCAGAAAACATCACCAGGCATCCTTCTGGACACAAGGAGAAGCGACTGATGGACTGTGCCAGATTTTCTGCATCACTGAAAGGTATGCTAGATTCTTTGTGCCTATAGGTTGAAGATGATGCCACAATGTTACAAAGAAACTTTGGGTGAATGTCTAGGCAGACAGGTATCATCTCTGACATTTTCTAGACTTTGGAAGTTGCTTACACTTCCTATTTATTTGGATAATATTATATCCTTCTTTGGTCTTTGATGTGGTTGAAAGTTTAATAATTATAGGTATAGTTCTTTTTAGTTTAAAAGGTATATTAGATATGAAACTTTAGACTCAATGATAAGGTAGATAATGGAATATTGTCTTTAATTTTGTGAATACAAATAGACTGGATATTGTGACTTTAATTCCTGCTTGAGAGCTCTTCTGCTAAAATTTTGCTATATGGAAATTGAAACATTCTTTTTTGATTAGAGAGAAAAGATGAAGTGTGGTGGAATGTTCTCTGTATGCTGTAAATAAAGGAGCTGTTTTGGTCTATGTGGAGCAATGTAGACATGGGTGGAGCAGCAGAGGACAGGTAGGTAGAGGGAGGGTAGAGTTGGTCAGTCTCCATCTGATCCCCAAGGAGGAAACATTTAACGAATCCAGGTGAGCCACGGGCAGGGCCATGTGGCAGATAGAATACTAGAAATGGGTTGAATTAAGATGAAAGAGCTAGCTAGTAATATGCTTGAGATATATGCCAAACAGTATGCCAAATTAATATGTGTCTGATTCATTTCTTTGGGGGACAAAAGCCACTGCAGGTCAGGTCCAAACAACTGGCCCCAAATGATCCGGGAAACCTTCTACAACACACAATCATGATAAATAAGGAAATAAATGTGATTTAAAAATTGAAAAAGTGTTTCTGATCCCAAGCTGTTCAGTGGTTGTGGTTTGCCGCTTGGGCATGTTTGGCTTTTTTTCTTGTTTGTTTGTTTAGAGACCACCAGTGAGTGAGTACATCCCCTGCTTATCTCTCTGAGATTGTGATACCTCGCACCCTGGCCTGACCCTTCGAACCCCACTCCAACTATAGGAATACCAGACTCATTCTTGAGGGAGGGGGGATAAAACTGGATTTGGCCAGGAGTGGAGACTGATCCAAGCATTATTGGGTCAGTGGGACCATTGGAGTGTCTGCTCCCTGCCCAGGGAAGGGATGGGGATTTGCAGAGAAGAAAAATGTCAAGATGTTGTGGGAGGGGGAAGGGACCTTGAATAAGGATATACAGGGATGGGAAAAAAAATTCAGAGGGAAAGCTGAACACAAAGGAAATATATGTGTAGCAATCTTATTTGCATTACCACCCTTGATAAGCCATGCTTACGATTCTTATCCTCTTCATAGTAATTGTTAACTTTTCCTCATTTTAAATTCATGTCACTGTTTTTTTGTTAAATACAAAATAAAGAAGGAAAAAAAGATAAAAAATTTGAAAAGTAAAAAAAAAATGAAAAAGATTATTGGAAAACTACCTTGTTTAATACATATTGTCTCTTTCATGGATGAATTTGTTTCCTAAGCTATTCAAGAAAGGTAATGATGAGTCTTATATTTAGCAGTTTTCATGAGGATCAAATGCATACCAATGCCACTGTAAAGAGTGAAGTCAAATATTATACAGAAAAGCCTTGTAAGTTGGTTTGATAAGAATCTCAGAGAATAGATGTAAAATTCACAAAGAGTAAAATGAATTATATAAACCCTTTCCCAACAGTGAGTTTCCCTCAAGGAAAATTCTAGTGCACATAACTTTATCATTGTATACTTTGACAGCAGTAAATCCCCATGTGAGTCTAAGGGGTTGATCCTGATAGGAATAATTAAAGTAGGAAGCAGATGAAAGGAAGAAAGGTTAAATGAATATTGAAACAGAAGTAGAGACTTGATTATTGAAAAAGGTCCTGGAGAGCACAAAGGAAGATGATAACATGACTGTTAAAATCATAATACATAGTAAAAAAATCACATTGACTTAACATCTTATTTATATTGTACCTAATAGTTTATGACAATTAAAAAAAAAATCAATGGCAGTTCTGTTTAAAGTAAAAGGAACAAAGAGGAAAAGCCTTTACAGAACCTAACAAGACAAAGGAAACAGTACAGGCAAATTGCTTGTAAATTATTTGGAATACAAATAAATGAGTTATTTTTTCCATTTTCTCCAGACACATTTAATTACATACACACACATGCCTAAGTGAATAATGTAACATTTACTTCATTTGATTCTTTTAAAAATTTTTATTTACATTTGTTATTTGTTTGTGCCATAGTACACATGTGGACACTAAAGGACAACTTGTCCCTCTCTATCATGTATCCCCTAGTGTTTGAACTTTGGTTGCCAGATTTGGTGGCAAATGTCTTCATCTGCCAAACCATTGTGTGGCCCAATATTTTGATTCTTTGGAAAACACATGAAGAATTTCTACATATAAAAACAAGAAACAATGGTTTTGGATGAAGGGAACATTTTTTTTTTTACCTGTGGGTTTTTAGTCCTGTTTAAGGTCTAGTCTGAAAATGTACATTCCAGGATGAATATATCAAGTGCATTTCAGTGTACCAGTATTTGGAATCTCACATCCCAGTGGACACTCCAGGAGCTGTTCAGGTTGCAGAGTCTAGGTTTTCTGTATTCCACAATTGCTCTTTAGCAAACTCTCCTGTGCTTACACATTGTCCAGTAGTTGTGTGGAAACTCCCACATGTGTGTAGAATTCTTCTCCAAATTCCAGACTTTCAGTTCTAGAAATGGATGCTTATAAAATTGAACTGTTTGCTTGATTTAAAGAAATTATTTATTCTCTTCTTTTATTTCCCCTTTTGAAATTGTGTCAAAAAAATTTTCAGTCAGAAAACCAAGGCAATAGTATTTTTGGTTTTCATTTTAAATCTTTTTTTTTTATTGGGATACAGTTTAGATTAAACCACAGTCCTGGACAGGGAGGAAGAAGGTGAAGATTGAAATGAACCTCTATAATTTTCTGATTCCCATTAATGCTCTTTAAGTAAAAATTAGTGATCTGAATATATTATTTTGTTTAAAATGCTTTTTTTACATATTTATTCTTTTAAAGGATGTTTACAGTTTTTTTCCTTTGTAAAGCTGGGAGTTAAATATTATCTTTTGAGTTATGTTTCATGAAGGGAACAAAGTTTAACATATGATTTAGGTTGGATATCTGGAATTTTGAGGAATCAGAAGGTTGAAATTATTCACATGAGTTAAAAAACACATATTTGCATTTTTTGTGTATGTGTTGATATGTTTGCTTATCTGCCATAAGACATAAATAGAAGGTCAGAAGAGAAGTTAAGAATGTTGATTTTCTCCTTTCACCATGTGAGTTCCCAGGACTGAACTCTGTTTTTAGGCTTGATGGAAGGTGCTTTTTTCTACTGAATTATCCTAATGGCTTTGGGAAAGTTTCTGACCTTCAAATTTGCAAATATAAATATAGATCCCAGCGCTCTCTGGGGCAGGGGCAGGTGGACGCTGTCCCTGACCACTTCCACGGCTCCTGCTGAGGGAAACCCCGCCATGACCTCGAACTGAGCGAACCAACTGCTGGGGTCTCCGAGGGGCGGATTCGGACCCCGCCCAGAGGTCAGGAGGGGGCTAGAGGCCTCAGTGCCTTTATCCCAGCCTGGGAGGGAGAGTTGAGCTCCCATTGTTGCTGGTTCCACTTCCGGGACCCAGCGCTGGCTGCAGAAT